>CAJNIZ010000669.1:0-27591 GCA_905231905.1 Symbiodinium pilosum | reverse complement strand
GGCATGATGCAAAACAACAAATAAGAGAGCGCTAGTTGGCCTTAAGCATGGGTTAGCGCGGGATATACAAGCCAGTACGAGAATAGGCCAAGTCCTGAAAAATGTTTACTCTTGGATCATTGGGGTTTGCCTTTGAGGCTAAGTCAATCTGGCCTGCATTCACTGTGCGCAAATATGTTGTCTTGCGAACCTTGAATTTGTGTCACCTCGGTGTCCGCTTTCTCTCTCCTTTGCACAAACGGTCCGAGTAACCACGTCAAACAAGAAACCAAATCCAAACGCAGATGCTCCGAGAAATGGAAGGCCTTTCTTGGCAATCAAGGTTGCAACCATACGATCAAGCTTTGCGGTTGACCAAGATCACTTCCCCACCTTGTTTCAAGGTAGCCTACCAGCCTGCTCCGAGGCGGTCCAAATGTGAAAAGTCGGTTTCAAAAGTTAATAGTCCTCAGAGCAGAAAAAACAACTCATGCTAGTCCAGGGTCTGCAGGATAGGTTTGGGGGCGCAGGCTATGCCGTGTGACATTGCGGAGCTTGTGCATAGAACAAAGAGATGTGCAAGCCATGGAAAAGCTGCGCCGACTGCAAACATGCTGTTCTCGTGTACAGGTGTCTCTGGGATTGTAGTCCTTCTTCATGAGGCCCTCTGCCACCAAAGGCTGAACAAACCCCCGACACCGGGTCCCCGTACTGGTCGTTCCACCCAGCGACGAACTTCAGGCTTGCTAACCACTGGTCCTGGCAAATCGCAAGTCCAGGGATGACAGAGCTGACTACATAAACTGTGCAGGGTTTAGACAAAACGTCCACTACCCACTAGATCTTGAGCAGGGTCTCGACGCAAGATGTTTCTGTTGAAGTTCGGCTTCAAGATTTCGGAGTCTTCCACTTTCACAAGAGAGGGACTAGCTTTTGTGGTCCATATGGCGCCTCAAAAAAGGGACCAGAGTGATTGGCATCAAGCTGTACCCATAGGCATCAAAGAAACTCGTGTGGAACTACAGCAGCATGGCTGACATCTCTCGGAGGCCTCAGCCTGCTTACCAGCTTGGACACGTCCAGCAGTTGTCCTAAAATTGCGGAAATAGAGATGGCTGCAAAATCGATTCCTATTCAGGCGGTCAATGCCCTGAACACAAAACCCAAAGACGCTGTGCACAGTTGACCGTGAAGTCTCCAGCCAGAGGCAAGGAACTGAGCTACCATCATGAGAAGCAGATTCGTAGATTGGACATGTCAGAACAGAGCTCAAGCTGAATAGTAGAAGCAGCTCATTCAACGTTTGGGGATGTTGGGTTGAATCGATGGAGGTTTCAATGACGTTGAGTACTAACAATCAAAGGACGGGCCGCGACTTGCTGATAAGTCTATGAGTGGCATTGAAGCATCCCGCGCTAAAATGTTGTTCATCGCACTCCTCCTTGCTCTCAGGATTGCCGTCGTGAGTGGACTCCACATTTCAGGAGAAAGCGATCACGAAATTGCAACAAGTGCGCATGATGCCACAAGCGTCTAGGGAAAATGCACATACCGGAGTGTCTACGCAGACTGCCCAGAGAAACCTCATGGCAAACGGTTTACTCAATGTTTGCAAGACTTTGGACTTCCTTGGAATTCGTACTTGAATTTGGCTCCTTCGTCGCTTTTTCAGTGATTGCACAGCTCTTGCCGTTGCTGATTGGGATTCCTTTCGTCAAACCTGAAGCCTTTTTCTTCAAGCCCTAAATACCCTCCAACTCAGCCACATTCACTCCCAAAAGCCCCAATCCTAGTACACTAACCCCAACCTGAAGCCAATCCGTTAAGCTTCAATACTCTGCCAGCTCTGCGAAGAAGGGCGGTGGTGGCTGCTCCTCCTCAGGAAACACGCCTATAGGGTTTAGGGTTTAGGGGGTTATATTGGGATGATATTGGGATAATCGAGAAGAAAATGGAAACTACTATTTAGGGTAGGGTTTAGGGTTCAAGCTGCATCAGAAAACCTTGGAGGTAGCACGCTCTGTTTGTCTTGTTCGGGGTTTAGTGTTTAGGTTTTAGGGTCAAGCACTAGGCTCTCATGAATCTTCAGGCACCAATACCATCTAAAAATCCTCACAGCAACATGTGTTAAGGGCCCCCCGGGCTATATTGTCAAAGCTCAGACCTACACCTCAAATAAGTATATAACCCCAGTTTCCATTTTGTCGTCCAGGCTCTTTTCCGTTTGATTCTCTATCATTGGGGTAATGTTCCCCTAGACCCTAAGCCCTAAAACATAGTTTCCACTTCCTTTCCATCATCCCTACATAACCCTTTTTACCGCAATAACCCTTTTTATGCCTAAACACCCTATATAAACCCCCATATATACATGTATGTATGTGTATATATAG
Source organism: Symbiodinium pilosum (assembly GCA_905231905.1). Lineage (NCBI taxonomy): Eukaryota > Dinophyceae > Suessiales > Symbiodiniaceae > Symbiodinium > Symbiodinium pilosum. Next base: position 25,219 of record CAJNIZ010000669.1, on the reverse strand, counting down.
ATATCCCTCCATATGAAATCTACCCCTTAGCCCCTTCAGAAACTGAGTAGGGTTGATTTACCCCAGCATACAGGGATTACATACCGTACGTAGGGGTAATGGAAAAGAAAATGGAACTGTTTAGGGTTTATGGTCTCGGGGAATATAACCTCAATAATGCAAACCTAAAAGGCAAAAGAAAATGGAAATAGGGTGTGTAGAACACAGAGAAGAATTACCCTAAAACCTTAACCCTATAAATTCCCCTACATAACCCCCTGAACCCTAAACCCTCTTTAATGCCCTACATAACCCCCTAAACCCTAAACCCTATATAACCCCTATGTCTTCCCCTTTAAGGAATTCAGACTCTAGCTCAAATTCCGTTTCTGAAGGGGCCTAGGATTTATAGAAGGCATGGTTATATATATAGGGTTTATAGAAGGATTACCCATAAACCTAAACCCTACAGGGCTTAGGGTAAACTACTGGGGCGCCTCTGGGGGACGAGGCTCTGCCTCCGGCTCTCGTGGAGGCTTCGCCTCCGCCTCGCGGCAAAGGGCATTTCATATAGGGTTCTGTAAGGGAGTATTTAGGGTTGCATCAGGTTATAAAGGAGTATGTAGGATTTTAAAGGGCTGTATGGAAGCTGCTTTTTGGGATTGGGGCCTAGAGATTTCTTTAGGGTTTCCCTTGGCTCCCACTGGAACACCTTAGTTCCCAAGCCCTACACCCCCTCCATGCTGACGGCATAATACTCTCCTATTTAATCCCCTATATAACCCCCTTTAAGGAATTCAGACCCCAAACCCTTAACCCCAAAAACCCTGTATAACCCTGAATAATCCCCTATGTAACCCCCCTTATAGGAGTTTAGACCAATAGCTCAAATGACGGCCATGAAACCTTGAGACATCCTTAGAGACTCTTCGCAAAGCCAGAGGACCATACCCCTAAATAGTAGGTGCCATAACATAACCAAAAAGGGTCCATAATTTTAAAAACAAGCCATGGATTTTTGCATTGTGCCCGTCTGGCATGTCATCAGGAGCTTCCTGCTGCAAGTCGCACAACAACACTTCAGGGATCCCTTTATCATTCCCAAATCCTCGATGACCACCAGAAACCCTCGGGCCCGTTAGTTCGGAGAATCTTCCCACGGGCCTGTGGAGGCTCTTTGGCCTTCTTCTTGCCCGAGAGCGGCGGAGGCAAACCCCAAGCTTTGGGCTTTGGCTTCGCCTGTGGAAGACAGGTACATCAGAAACGCTAAGAACAGTCTCGCTGGCAGCAGACTAGGAGCAGCAGCTGCAGGTGGCGATGCTGATGTTTATGCTTGTTCTTAAAAGATTATACCTACTGTTGCTGCTGTTGCCAATGTGGCTGTGTCCGCTTCTACAGTGCTGTGACTAGCACTACTCCTAGTTTGGCCGGTATTGCTACTATACTTGCATCGTGGCTTTGAGTTTGCTGACTGCACAAACGTCTTGTTGACTTCGTCACCTGCTAGACCGCTAGACGCGTCATCCCAAACCCCAGTCCCCCTCCAAATCCCAGTCCCCCTAGTTCTTCGACATCACCTGAACAACGTTTTCGGGCTCCGCCTTTGCCCGCGTGGCGATGTTTGCAGGTTTCCCGTCAAAGTCCTGGCCCGGACTTCAGCATAGACTGCTTCTTGGCAGATCACACACATGCAGATTTATGCAAAACTTTAGTCTCTTAATCTGGAACTTTTGACACATATCCTAGTATTTCCTGATGATGTACAGGGAGCCCAAGCTCGTTGGCCTGTGGGGGTTGGGTCCAGGATTGCATGTTTTGTGGTTCAGGCTGCTTCCCAGCGTGGGAAACTTGAGTATATATGCCAGGCATGTGGCACCCAAATACAGGATTCTGCACACCCTGGTTCCAAGCCTGGTAATCCCAGAATGGTACAAGGACCAGAAACCCCACATTGACATGACTGCAAGGGTTGGTGAGGAATGGCCTGCTCGTTCCGCGAGGCCAGAGGGCCTCGGATGGGTCTTATACTGTATGGCAGGCCTTAGTAAGTATCCCTATAAAACCCTGTATAATCCGAGGGGGGGGAGTTTATCGTTAGGGTGACGGGTTTCATCCCTAGTATAGCCCGTATATGGCCCCAGTTGCCATTTCATGTTCCATTTGCTTTTCCATTGATTCTTATTTGCTTCAAAGCAGTACCAGGAGTGGTCCTCAACATGGCTTTGATTTATACGGGCCCTGGAAGCGGATGGAGAGCCATGCCAGTTCGCTGCAGGCTGTTGAGTTTCGGTGTTCCAAGGAATGAGCATGAGGCCTTGGAAATTGAGAACTCTGGGTTTTGCAGAATATGTGTGCAGGTCAAGCTGCTGTTAAGCTTCCATCTGTGCATTTTCAAGGAAATCTCACAAATCCAAAGCGACCTACAAACCATTGACTTACGTCCTACAGTCTGAAAAACTCCACCACACCTATCAACGGTGTGCTATACACCTGAACTTCAAAGGCCAACTCAAAAATCAAGGAAAAACAGGGCTGCGCTTAACACAATGTTCCATCCTTGCAACACTATAATGCAGACTCCGGCTTGCACATCCCTCTTGCTCAAAAACAGAAACTTCCACATGGCATCACGATCCCAAGACCGGCTTGTCCGCATGCATTGCAAAGACTGCTCCTAAAATTCTTCACACATCCTAAATCCCTGTGCAAACCCCAAACTCCTGAATTCCCAAACGCTTTTGCAACCTCCCTCCACCGCTCACTTAACCGCCCACAAAATGCAAAACCCTAAACCCGGGACCCCTGCGCCGACGCGCATCCAAAGGCGGTGCAGCCGCTTCCGAGGGCTCCTTGGGTAGAAGTGCCCGGGTAGCACATTTGACCGAAATCACTGGAACTGTACGAGTAGCGCTGGTAGTGCCAGCAACCAAGCCTGGTGGGTTGGGAGATCTCAGCATCTTACACGCCGTATACAAGCCCATCATGGGCGGTGGGAACTAACCATTGAAGAAGCAGAGTGACAGTAACAGCTTAAATGATGTGAGTTTCGGGGGGTTCCAAACAGGGGTCGCCAATATCCACCCCACGAGACTATGCGTATAACCCAAAATAGAAACTCCCACAAAGAGCCCCTCATGGTTTGGAACCCCAACTTCCTATAAACCACTATAGAACCCTGGCTTTCATGGCGTTATCTGTTGTTTGCTTTTCCATTTCATTCTCAGATACTACAATATTGTGGTAGTCTTCACAATCTTTGAAACTCCCATCCCCTAAACCTTCTATCTTATCACATAAAGCCAAACTAATTGGTGTACACCCCCATATCGTATAGTAATGATCGTAGGGACATACCCAATCAGAGCAAAGAGGTCCAATGAAGGCCGCACTATTTTGCTCGAAACCTCCCAAACACATTTACATCAAAGCCCCTTCCTGGTGGCCTTAGACGCTTGCTATGAAATTAAGAAGTGGGGACGAAAGGGTCTACGTTGAGGAAACGTCTGACTTGAATTCCACCCTCCGAGCAAACACCCGAAACACTCTAACCCCAACCCCAAAACTCCAAACTTATTTAATCCCTTTGCAGCCCAGCCAGTCTCCTGGAGTTTGGCCGCAAACGTGGCCATCATCTCCTCGTCATTGAAGTCCTCGTCCTGGTATCACCAGCCAAGACCATGATAGGCATGCTTCAGAACAGGATCGACCAATCCCCCAATGTATATACAAGGACACTCCAACTCTCACGCGACCTATCATTCTGATGGACCCCAATAACTGCTTGCTAAAAGCAAAAAACCCTGGGCCTACAAAGCGAGCTTGAAGCCCTTGTCTTTCTTTATGCCATCATAAATGAACGGTGGCAAATCTGGCTCATGCGATTTCCACTCAGGAGCCACGCTCTACGCTTTGGATTCGCCTCTGCTTGAACAGCAAGCGCATCTTACACTGGGGAGGCATGATCCAACCCTTCTCTGCCTTGGGATCTGTTGAGTAGAGGACCACCGCCCAGGAACAAAATTCAGGCTGACAGATGAACTGCAATGAATGACGAATAACAGATTGAAGGCATCAGCGCAACAAAGCAAAAGCGGATATATTGGCCTCATGGCAAAACAGGAGGCACTGCTGTTGACAAGAGACCAGACGCACCCTGGATCCTTGAAAAGACATGGCTTCTCAAGCTCCAATAACTCTGGAACAAAGCCTAGACAACGCTGCTAAGACCAGGAAGAAAAGCCATAAAAAGCGAACCTCCTCATGGACACCTTCCTCATCTTCCTGGACAAACAGTAGAGTCAAGCTACTTGGAGGCTTAAGGGTAGTCCTGAGATGGGTAAGGTAGCCCAGATAAAGCCGCAACTAGTCATGCTTCTTTCATCCTGCTTACAAGAACCTCCAAGTGGATAAGATACTCCTTAATTTCTGCAATGGCTGGATGTCTGGTGCTGGACGAGGGCAGTAGGAAGCAACAACTACTACTTTGCCCATGGGCCCATCTATCAAAAGATACATCCACATTCCCACAATGAATGGCTGCAACAATATACAAACGTCTTCCCCTCAATCCTGGGCAAGTCGGGAAGAATAAGCAGAGCCGTTCAGCAAAAAACTCAGAGGAGCCTGGGCTGCAACCCTTGCTTCTGGCCTACCCAAATGGCTGACTAGCCGGATCTCTCAAACCACAAGTAAAAAATGTATAAATAGCAAGAATAGTAGTAATAATGATAACAATGAAAATAATAAGAATAAAAGTAATAGTAGTAATACACAGTCAGACTGACTGACACCCATTACCCTTGGTCCCACCACTTGCGGCGCAGCATGCTTTGCTGTGGACAGAATATGACAACTAAGGTGAAATGGGCAAAATGCTTCCGCTATGGATGCTGCTCACAAGTCACCCTCCGTTGCCTTGGAGCCTTCTGGAGCCTCCAGCGCGGGCGCCGGTGGTTCCTGGCTGTGGGATTCGGGTGGTCCTATTGAAGCCAACTTGGATTGAGACAGCGGAGATCTGAGGTGCCGTGAAGTTCTATAAAGTTTCCCTAGTTGGCAAAATCTCAAACCTGCAGATCTGTTTGGCGAGTGGGGGTCTCTCACAATGGGGCCTTTAGGGATCATGGAGACACAAAGGCAGCAGAGAAGGCTTAAAGGAGCCCCCGTCAGGATCATTCTGGTATCACCTACAGCAACAGATGAAATAGCGTTCGGAGAAATTTCTCAATGTACCCTCCATGCTCTCTATACAATCCCCGCAAGACTCCATGCAGCCATTTAGCGAACTGCTTCCATCTGGACCTCTGAAACCAAAACTTCCTCCCCTCCAAAACACTTGCATTTTCATGCTCTCGAAAGCAGTCCTTGCAAGCCTCTAGCAAGGATATCGGAAAGCCCTTCATGGGGGCCTTAAATCTCCGGTTACTTCATTGCAAGCAAACCACAAAAACCCTCACCTCCTCTTCGTCCTCCTCCCGTCGCTCGCTCAGCTTTGGCAGGCGCTGAGCGGAAGGTTTTGTAAGAGTGGGTAGTTCTAATTCCGCTTCCCCTCCAGGGCTCCGAGAATGAAATTTAAGGGGATTTATGCAAGCAATGTGAGCACCCAGCAATGTGTTGTCGAGGTCACTGGCCCTTTAGGCTCTTTAGGCTCTTCAGGGGCTACAGCGCCTACAAAGTCCCTAAAAGGTTCGTTGGGCTCTTTTGCGGGTGTCATCACGACCTTGTCATAAGTATGGAGGGTCTTGTGTTGACGTGTTCGGAGCAGAAAACGGTATCTGTGGATATCTGCCGTGAGATTCAGCATGCTTTGCATAAGGTGCAGGGTATTCTTGTCTCCACTACCGCACCCGATACAAGGTATGATGCATGCTTACAAGTGCCGGTTGGGACAAACTACTGCTGTCTTTCACTTTCAGCACAAGAGTTGCGAGCTTGCGCAGAATCGATTGCAAATACTATGCCCATCCATGTCTTGGTACACTGCAGGTTCCGGACTTTATAGGCATCAGAGTTTAGATTTTTCTTAGAATATATGTTTGGGCCTTCATGATGAGGACAGTCAACCGACAGAGAGCCGTCTCATGACTACCTGAGCTCGCATATACAAAACTGAAGTCTTGAAATCTCAACCCTCAAACCACAAGTCTGAGCAAACTGTCATGGCATCCCTTGCAAACGACCGCAAGGCACCTCCCTCGGAAGAGGCGGTGGTTTCGCCCGGGTGGACAAGGAAGGAGCCTTCAACGACAGAACCGTGCAGGCTTCACAGGACGTCTTGCTTCAGGTCCGACTATATCATCACAAAGTATGAGCGCGATGAGCTCCATGAACCGGCGCAGTGCCGAGTCATGCTTTTGAATGTAGCCTGCAAGCAGGCATTGTAAGCCGCACCAGAAGCAACTCAAGCAAGTCCAAATTGGCGCATGCCCCAGGAATAAAACAGATGGGTAGATCTCTAAGTAGGGGTCCCCTACATAGCCCACAACGGACCAGGGCACTGAGGCCAACCGGAGCAGATTATGCTCAGCTCTATCTTTGAGCAATGTTGTTTACATCCCCTGCATGATCTCTACGCAAGCCAGGTGCCTACACAACCAAAGGATCTAAAGTCCAAGTACTGGAAAAACATTTTCAGAAACCCCCATCCCCGAGGCCAACCCATGCGGCCTTGGGCTCGGACACCTTGCAGCATGGGCTTTGAGCATTTTGGGGGGGGTATCAAAATGTGACCCTGTTGTTAGCTATCCTGAATATTAGGCCGTACTACCCTAGAACTCGAAGAGGGACCACACTTTTGAGAATCTGCCATTTCAATCATGCAAGCCCGCTCGATACTCCAAAGCCGCCTCAGCCCCAAATGTTGGACCAAGATTTACCCAGCCTTGAGAATACCACGAAACTGGAGAAGCAAATGCGGGATGTCTTGTGCACATGACCCTTAAAATCAAGGATGGCGCTAAACATTCATACCAATGGGTCTTCAGTGCAGGATCAAAGGGAATGTAGTGCAGGCCCTTTTGTTCGTTCTAGACAGCCTTTACGAGCGACACTGCATGCGACTGAAACAAGTACCCAATGACACCGGCCCTTCAAGATCCAACCAGCTTGCTCCGCTGAGCATCAATTAAACTGCCTACATGAGGCCTGAGCTTGGATTGCAGAAAACCTGCGTCCAAGGCATAAACCCTTACAACCGAAAATCATAAACGTTCAGCCTTTGATCCTACATATCTGCTTCAGATAGACCCTCGAGATACCAGGCAAGATTCGCAAATCCCCACCCCCCACAACGCCAAACATCCAAAAGTGGTGACCCTTTCCCGACCGCATTCACGAAACCTACCAGAAACAAGACTGTTGTTACAGGCGTCAAAGAAGCGCCTCCCCACTGGGCGGCGGGGGCGGCATCTTTGCTTTTGGCCTGGCAATAATTTTGGAGAGTCCCACACAAGACTGTTTGATGGCAAGTATTAGGGTGAGAGCAGGCACTTTACACAGAGCATGCTCCCCCTTGAGTTGACAAGGGCGACACCTATTTGAGCAAAGACTGACATGGAAATGTGCATCTGCCAGTTCACATTTGCTGAGGGGATGAGGCCGCATTGGCTGCCCGATGAGGTGTCCAAGTCCCCTAGACACTGGAACACAGAGCAGCCCAATGATACCAAGCAATGGCTTGGACCATGTTCAACGAGGATGGGACCTGGTGGTGGCAACGACAGCCGCCATGGCATCACTTTTGTCCACCTGCCAGAGGATTAGAAGCTTGTCTTTTTGCGTGGTTCACCGGCTCTCTCTCGCGTGAGGGCTCTGCCCGGTTTGTCATACACTATCACCCCCAAATCTGCTGCAGCTCCTGCACGCCTGATGAACACAGAGACGTGGTCTCCCAGTCAACGCTAGAACCGGCTCAAAGTACAGAAGAACCAAGCAGGAGGCATAACTCCACCGAAACACTGGGAGTTTGCCCACAGTCATTGCACTGATGAACACAATTAACGCGACGTGCTGGAACCGCAACAAGTTGCAAAGCATGGTTTGGATGCAAGCAGACCCATCCTCCTCGACAACATCATCCTCCTGCAAGGTCAAGACCATTGTTGGGCAAGTGCCAGCATGCGGTGTTTCCACCCTGCTCTCGACCAAGCTTCAAAACTGGGTCTCCTTTACATCACTCGGTATGGGAAAACCGAAGACTTCAAACCTCAGGGTGTCTTATCTGCCCCAACACAGCGAAACCATCGATCCCAAACAAAGAAAAGACTCCCAGGAGTCACGTTGAGTCCTCGATCTCTTCTTCCTCCTCTTCCTCAAACTCCTCGTCCTCCTGCATGTCTGCATCTGCAGGTCCTCGGGACAAGTGGCGTGTTCGGTCGAGGAACGATGCGTGAAAAGCTGGTGGCACTATTCCCTTCAGGCTTGTCAGGGGTCATGGCTCTTGATCGAGCAATCTGCGCTACACTCCGCAAGCTCAGGTGGTTTGTGCTTCTGAGAGCCCAGCTTTGAAAACACACCGAGAAGCAAATTCTTAGGAGTCGGCAGAGGCAGGCACAAGTTCCCCCCCAAAATGACTCTCCGATTCGGTGCTCTAGCAGTTTGAACAAACCATGGTTGACCTTCAGTAATGATACACCTACGTAGCACTTCATGGTTAAAGCTTCCATCTCACGACAAACAGTCCTGGTGCACCCAGAATCTTTGCAGCGTCCGACTCCTGGCAACATCAGTACTTTGCTCGCTTCTTGCCAATGAAGCCTTCCTACTCTTGCAGGCAGCAATTCCTTGAGCCAAATGTACACACCATTGCAACGGGCCCAGAGATGGTATCTTTAAGAAAATCCAAGCCCTCAACTCTTGGGTCCTCGGACTCTTCGCTCTCGCAAGCATCCTCCTGCACTACCATCAGGGAATTCAGATGCAAGCTTCTTAGTTTAGGTCTGGGACCTTCAGCTTTTGGATTACAGGAGTGGGGGACACCCCCTCTAGGTGTCCACATTCGCAGCCCAAGTTGAACCCAAAGAAGGCCCCAGTGTTAGCTTGGAAAGATCCTTCTACTTTTCATGGTACGGAAATGCTGCGACATCCGGGATCAATGGGGATGACGAGGATGCAAAGTCAGCAGCAGCACCCCTTAGCCACTCCACGCTCGCAATTCACTAGAGCACCAATGTGCTTTGCGCAAGTCTGCAGAGATGTAGTCCTTCTTACGAACAGGAATAGAAATCCTGTTGCAAGCACTTCGAAACTGCGATGGCCCTCATGCAAAGCAACCATGACCAATGACTTTAGGCTGTGGCTTTGTCCATAATACCAACTGGTAATGGTGGTCAGAGGGAGACTATCAGTCAGCAGGAGCAATATCATTCTGAGTCAACTTCAGGATGCAGCAAAACAGCACGATCAAGCGGCTCAGGATGATTCAGAGAGAACCATGATAAACCCTGAGAGCACCACGGTGTCGCTCAGGCTTTCTGTCTCAACCAAAAATGAACTCCCGAATCAGGCTTCCTTGAAGCAACCTCTGCAACAGCATTATCAAGAAAGCGACTGATCCAAAACCAAATATGACATCCTACACCCTAGGTGGTGAACCTTCAGAAGCCTCTACCTGCCAAAGTAAAATGCTAAACTGCCTAAGGTAGTCCTCCTGGTCCTCCGATCCTTGGCTTTCAGGACTTACGAAGGTTTTTTTCAAATCGTTAGAGTCGCTGACACCTGTCCTTATGATGGGTACTGAGCATAGGAGGGGATGGTGCAGATAAAGCCACCTCGCGCAACTCATAGTTGCAGTCGAAAGAAAATGACAACACTGATTACAACCAGGAGCTTCGTCAAAATGGACCCTCTTCCTTCTCGACAAATTACGATGTGACCCCCAAGCAAGCACACACAGAAGCAAACAACGCAAAGATGGCCCTCGACTTCAAAGTGTGACCAGTGTTGGCAGGTCTCCACTGCTTTCGCAGTTTTCGGGCTCATAGCCCGGGAGCCGAATGCCATCCCCTTGCAGATGCTTCAGGAACAAGGAGCTTGCTTGCCTACACGAGACATGTCTGGACATGTAAGGACAAGCGTGCATGGATTGTGCAAGCACAACTTCTGCCTTAGCATTCATAAAGTCACGATAATGCACCCAAGGTTGATATGGTGAGGAGTTCTCTTGAGCAGGGTTCATGTTGCTGCCAACAGATGACAACAGACAATCTGTTCCAAGAAAGGCCGAGGACTCAAGGTCGTGATCCATCATGTCTCAACACCTGTCTCAACACCTCATAATGGACCTGGGCTCTGCTCTGTAGCCCAAGATAAGTCCTAGAGAAGTGGCCGAAATCTGCGCTCCATGAACTTTCCCCCGCGTCTCCCAACCTCAGCATCTCAAACTGCGCCCCGCTTGCGACTAGCTACCGCACAGAAAAATGTAAAAAGCCGTGGACATGCCATAACCTGGGACTCTTCCTCCTGCACTCTAGATCTACATGCAAAATGCCTTGGCGATGGAGGAAGAAGCTGCTCTCCGCCCCGAGAAGCAGAGAATCGATCTTGGCCTCAGACCAAACAATATTTTGGATCGTAGGGCCTGTCTGGTAAATCACAATAGAATGCAAGACATGATTTGAAAACTTGATGGCCACGTCCCAAGGTTAGGGGACTTAGGACAGACCGGGATTTCTTTAGAGCCCGGCTCATAGTGGTGTAGGGAAGCGAGAACAACAAATATTGAGGAGGCTCTAGAAAGGAAGCTTAGTTTTCTGTTGTGCGCAGCTTTCGGTCACTGTTGTGTATACTTCTTGGCAAACTCGGCGTCACAATGGGGTGGAGGTCCATGAGCGGAATACGAGAGCAATGAACATTTTGGAAGACCGGAGTGCATAAGCTGCTTCCTATCTTGAAGCACGGAAGTTCAACACGGGATGTGTTGGAATGTAGGTTGTTCAGTCCTAATGACTTTCCCAAAGCTACCTTAACCCCAAGACCACGACATCAACAAAATGGATAGAAGGTGGACACTAGGATGTTGCATGTGGACTTTGGTCACGACCACGTCACTGGGCAAAGTACTACATATCATACACCTGGCGACTCCCCCTTATCTTTTGGGAAGACCTTGACCTTCCGTTTGTAACAACCTTTCAACCATTCCTAACCTGCGCACCAGAGAGGCCGTGACACACCTTATCTTCGTCTGCCCTTACGAAGCTTCCGAAGAGAAGCAGAAGATGCTTACCCTGTGGAACTTACGTCAGTTTGCCTCCCAAAACCCAGATTTGTAGCACACCACCATCCTGAAACCTGGCCGAAGCGCAAGCAAGGTCCAGTCGAAGATTCTCTTGGCAGGCAGCACCTGGCGCAAAATGTCTCTCAGGCAAGCTTCAATGTCGTGACTACTGCAGATGTAAGACACAAGCGTCGAAGCTTATAGTGGCTTTGATTTGAAGATGGACTGGCTTCACCGAGAGCAGGTATGCCAGGGAGCCGAACGCCCTTTCATCCATCGTATGAAAACAATCCAGCAAAATCATTTTGGGGCCCCCTAATCCTTCATTGTGCTCTTCGAGAACTTCGCCGCCTGGACCGGCTCTTCTGCCGGCCTCCGGCGACCAGCACGGGGCTCCGCGGCCTGCAGAAACATCTCCGACGGTGGCATAAAAAGGAGGTTAGAGGTTTGGGCTTTGATGGTTAGCATTTTAGAGTTGAAGAATTTCAGCTTGAGCTGGTGCGTTTTGTGAGGGTTGGTGTGCAAGGGTCAGGTGCGTTTGTCATGACGACAACACGTTGCACAAGGAGCTGTCCAGATGGCAGTCCCAATTGGGCCCGCAAGCAATACTTGGAGGTTCACACAAAATCCCAAAACCCTAGTTCTTAGGTACCCCGGACTGTTATTGCTGGTTTCATCTATACTTACCGTTTCATAACAACCCAGAAACCTTAAAGTAGGGCTCCGTCGCGCCCGCAAATGTCGGCACTAACAACAATCCCAAAACCATATTGTTCCCCGTTTCTTCCCAAACCCTACATGGTGGTGCTAAATAGGGGTGGCATTAAAGACTTGGCTCTTATTGTCCGTGGGTTAACCCTTACGAGAAATCCTCAGAACCCCTTCCCGCACTCCCAGAATCCCCAACATGCACTCATACACTCTTTCAATAACATGTGCAGCACACAGAACCCTACATGACAAACAAAGTTTCAAAGCCTTGGTGACACTCGGAGGTGGCAGTTTGGCCTGACAACGCTCACAAAGTTCGTTTGTGGTGACCCTTGCTGAGTCGGATTTCGCACGAAGATTCACATAATAAACTCCATAACGGGCTCCTTTGATTCAGCCAGTTCCCTAAAGCAATTCCCGGACAACACCGCCCACGTTGCCGCCAACATCGTCATTGTTGTTGTTGTTGTTGTTGTTGTCGTTGTTGTTGTTGTGGTGGTGGCGGCGGCGGTGGTGGTGGTGGGTGGCGACAGCTGCTGCGGCGGCGGCGGCGGTGGCGGTTGTTGTTGTGCTTGTTGCTGTTGTCGTACCAGTCCCATGCCACTACAGGTGGTAGGAATCGTAGCTGCAGTAATAGAATTATCGCATTCAAACGCTCGCACATATCAAGTAGTGCTCTGGCAGGCAGCCGTAGCAGTAGCAACATAGCAGGAGCCGCAGGAGCAGCAGGAGCAGCAGAAGCAGGAGTAGGAGTTGCGGTGGTTATACTAACCGTTGTAGTTAGTACATATACCAGCCGTGGTAGCACAAAGGCAGTGTAAGTGAGCCTCCTTATTACTACTACTACTACTACTACCACCACCACCACCACCACCGCCGCCGCCGCCGCCGCCGCCGCCACCACCGCCATCCACACACTGCTAATATTGCAACAACGACTACATGCAGCTATGACGCCACTCACTACCATTAGTAGAAGCTGCGGCCTCTGCTTTGGGCGGTGGAGGGGACGCCAGCACCTCAAGGCTATGTGTTTGCAACACAAACCACATGTCCATTTGGAGTGTCCATATCATGAGGAACATGGTCTTGTGGGATAAATCAGGGCGACAGCAATTTTGGAAGCATTCATGTCAGCTGTGCTGGGCTGGTGGGGGCCATGGGCATGGCGAGTATCAGTACAAGGAAAAACAAGGATGGTGACAAGTGTGGACATATTTGCAATGGTCCGCATGATTTGCGCGAACAAGCGTCAGAAGCAACATGATTGCATTTAACCATCGACACGATTAACTGAACAAGTTTTGGCGCGGGTGGGTCTACTCCCTGGAGACCATCATTTCCGTGAATTCCAGCGAAGAACTCGGGTTATACCGCTACTTGCGTGGGGCACGTGGTGGCATGAGCTGCAGGCGCCCGATGTGTGGATCAGCAAAGTTCGAAGAGCTCTGCGAGTACAGTCTGCGGCGAGCAGAGGCTTGTGGATGTTGTTTCAAGAGCACTGGGTTGATGCAGCCTTCGTGCGCTTCTCAGTTTCCTTTCGAGCATGGCGGCGTGCGCAGAGGCTTTGGACCGCGCAGGGCAATTCGTACGGCAAGGCCAATGGTGGGCGTGCTTTAACGAGAGGTTTCCATGGCTTGGCTTTCGCTTTAAGGGGGAGGTAGCTATCCGGTCCTGCCACTTTGATTTTGACCATATTAGTGATGAAGCAAGGCGGCAAAGAGTGGAGCATGCTTTACAAGAAGTATGGCGGCGCCAATGCTACCATTGCTTCTTAAGGACAGACAGGCGTGAGGGCATAGAGCCATAGAAGCCTGCGAGGAGGGAGCTGAGTACAACGAAGTTGTTTTTCATGCGGCTTGCAGGCTCTTTGACAAAACCAATCTGGAGCAACGAGGAGTCATGATCGGGGCTGCGCATTCCCTTGCAGCTTATGATAAGGCCTTTGGCAACAAAAGCCGACGTCAGGCAGTTCAGCAGCACACTTGCCCTCTCTGCGGCCCAGAAAAAGTTCCCGGATGGTACCGCTTAGCTTGGAGATGTGGGCAATTCCGGGATGTGCGTGGAAACATGGACACGCCGGCACCTTTCATGACGGCACGCTTCGGATGGCCGCAGCACAATGAGGCGCGGCAGATCTCTCAGAGAAGGCCAGCCTTTCTGGGGCGCCTTAAAACTAATGTTTTCGGTCACAGATTTGGAAAGTCTGCCAAGCTTGTATCCGACTGCGTTCAGTACGCTGCGGCACTCCGGGTGGGAGCGCGCAGAGCTCCGATTGCGCTAGCGCGCTTGGCGACCGAGGCCTGCCATTCTTGGACAGCCACATCACCCGGCTTCCGACAGCAGCTCATGCTTTGTTTGTGGTAGCTTTGAGCCACGTCCAGGCCTGCGGTGTCCACCCCTACAAGGAGCATCTTGTGATCCAAAATCTTCATGTCTTCAAATTGAACCCGAACCCGGTCTTGAGGATCGTTGGCCACAATGCAGTCTACACATCGTTCTGAGTGCCAGCGCGTCGGAGCCCACACGTCGCCCTCCAGAGCTGCCGTGATGTATGCCCCACTATCGACCAGGGCATTTTCGCGTGGGCTGACGTTCCAATTGGCAACAGCAACGCCGGACTTCCCTCACCCTGCGCGCGGCTTGGACGACTCCAACCCACCACCACTGAGCAACATGCTGGGTCGAGGACGGCCGCTTCACCACACTCCTCCACAACAAGGCTTCTGACACTGCACGAACATCTTGACGAAGTGGCACCAGGATACCGCCGTTGGCATACTCGACTCCTCGCACATTGCCTTGGCGCCCGCCTCCACAATGCCGATGACCTTTAGGCCATTGCCCCGCGACATCAATGCTTGGTAGGTGTTATCCAGACCCCCTGCGGTGGTCAAGGGTTTGACTCCACATCACCATCCACACACAGGCTTCTGAACCAAATGCATTCCTGCAAAGCCGGTTTCACGGTGCTGCGGGTGAGGCTTTCCAGAAACATGGCCTCCTCCTTGGTGACGTTGACGGTCTCGGCATACTTTGTTGCCTGATGCCCTTGGCGCCACTTTTCCACTGCTGCCCACGATGCTTCAAGTGTTGCCGCCGTACTTTGTGGCCGCCATATTTTTCTTTGAAGTCTTGGTCACAAAGCCCTGCCCGCAAACGAGCGCACGATTCGCAAGCATATGCAAAGTTCAGCTCGCGCTTTGGATCGTCGCCCATTTTCCACTGTAGAGCTACTGGTGCAAAATTCATGGCTCTGCGAGCGCAAACACTTGGTTTTGCCCGCCTCTGCTTTGGCTGGAACAGCTCCTTCCCCTCTTTCTTTTCGCTGCTTTTTAAAGCGTATGAACTTTGCTTTCATGGTTTCGGCCGCGTCCGGGCACTGCTTCAGATGCTTCTCAACTGCGATGGTCTTCTGGCCCCTCGTGGCCACCTTGCGAGGTATACCCTGCCCGCACTGCACACATCGCCATGCCTACATGGTTGCAGGGCACAGTAATGAACAATCTTCACCTTTGTGTTTGCTGCTGATGCGCAGCGCCCTCCGCAATCACAATCTGAACGAGTTGCGGCGTCGATCACCTTCTCAGGCTTGCACCTCCATCGCAGTGCTTTGCCAAAGTGCGCCACGAAGACGGGTACATGACGGTACATGGTCTCCAGCCCGGATCAAAGTTTTCCTCCACGGTGGCGTTTGGAAGACTCGAGGCCGAACAACTTGTTGAAACGGCTCGTCATCGACAATCTCATCACTCTGAGCGCCTGCGGTTGGAAACTCCACTCGCCCACCATGAAGGTCAGCAGCTTGGTGATGTGGCTTTGCCTCCATGTCCAATCCGCTTCCTGTCCTGCATCGCTCTGATGTAAACGAGGTCGCCCTGCTCGCCGGAGATGAGCGTTTTTGAGATGCCGGTGATGCATATTCTGAAATGCTTTGCCCTTCTTCGACTCATTGGATGTGAATCTGCGGTGTTGGCTCTTGGCTTCCGGCTTGCGCTAGCAAAGTCGGATGAGCTCTGCCTCCTCGCAATGTGTCCTTGGTTGGCTGTTTACCACCCCCTTCTCCTGTTTGGCAATCTGAATCGTCGATTCCAACTCCTGAAAATCCCCAAAGACTTCGGAGTGACCAGCTGCATGGAAGAAAAATGCCGCTGACTTGCCCGCAGCCTGCCCATTGAATAAGTGGATGATCGCATCTTTGTGGAGGACATAGATTCGAAGACTTGCAATCTGAGCCCAGGCCACTATCTTCAATGCGCCGCTCCAAGTCCCGACTTTTGTAATGGCATTCAAGTACGTTTGGAGGTCTGGCATGCCATCCAGCTTTCCACTAGGGTCTATGGAACCCTGTCCCTCCCACAGAGTTCCGAACTTAGAAGAGGCCTCTAAGCTTGAATCTTGTGTTTCTTGGTGCTAGTCGCCATGAGTATAGCACTGGAAACGAACAGAACTTGGGCACCAGGTTGTCTAGAGAACACCGTCTGCAGGCATCAAACTGGTGGTAGGGAATGGCTGATTTTTCATAGGATGAGCCATTTATGGTTCCTTTGTCTAGGGCTTCGTGCTGCCGACCTGGTGCCAATCAAACCGCATCTACGTGCAAAAACAGCGTCACAAACATAGTTCACTTCGAGCATCCCCATCCTAAAGCCGTTATTGCACATGAAATGTATTGTTTCCTGGAGGATTGGGGGCAAGAACAGTATAGAGTGTGGTGTGATAATGATATATAATGATACCTTAACAGTTGTTGCAAGTGTGCGTGCATTTTTTGGCCGCCTGCAGGGATACTTGGTGGTTGGCGGACACTGCAAGGATACTTTGGGCGCTGAGGATAATCTGCGGTTGGGCACTGCAAGGATACTCTGCGGTTGGACACTGTAGTCAAGCTCTGGGCGGAGGGCCAAGACAACGTAGACTTTAAAATCTAACAACCCCACTGCGTGGGTGGGGAACAAGCGAATTCTGAGCCTTCTAGTGCAAATTACATTCCCCAACCTAAGTACAGTAGCTGAAAAACAGCAAGTGACAGCAACATATTACTATTCGCAAAAGCCACCCCAAACTCCGAAATCCTAAACTCCTGATTCCCTAAAACCAACCCTAGGGCCTACCGAGCGTACTTCACAAGAGCAGTAGCAGTTGTAACTACCAGTGATTTTACATTTGCCAGCCTCCAAAAACGCATCTGAAATTCGCTGTCAAGTGCGTGGGTGTGCCGCCCATGTGGTTTTAACATATGATTCAAAACAGGCATTTACACAGGACTCAAAACAAGGCGTTTAAGAAGCCTACTAAATCGCAGAAGAACTGCAAAAATTCTAAATTCACATTCGAGAGCGCCGCTGTGGTTTTTGCGCATGACTCACAAATGTAATTGCAGGCTGGCATCCCTGGGGAGGCTAAATATGACCTACACCCCAAAACCACTAAATCCCTAACATTCCATCATACCCTACATCCCTGAACGACCAAAAGCCACGACCTCCCTGCAAATCATATACGTGTATATAGATATATACATATACAGAAATATATATATATACATATGTATATAGACATATATATATATATCTATGTCTATATACCTGTGTATGATATGTCCTTATATATCTCTGGAACAAGCATCAAAAAACCTTCAACACTTTCAGCTCCGCGGCAGGCGGAGCCGGTTTCGGCTGCGGCAGGGCGCGGGGTCCCGGGCGCTTGGCCTTGAAGCTCGAGGGGTTTTAATTCAGGGGCTTAGGGCTGAGGATAAGGGCTTAGGGCTTAGGATAAGGGTGTTAGGGGTTCAGGGTTGAGGGCTTTAGAGGTTAGAGTTTTGGATTTAGGATTTAGGGGCTTTGGGTTTGAGAGTTGAATTTTGAGTTTTGTGCATACAGGGACTCAAGGACAAACAACCATTGTATGCAAAGTGTACCCATTTTCTCTACAGATTGATCACTCTTGTAAGCATGGAGTGCTTGCGTACTGCATAGGGTGTGTGGACTTGGGCTTTTCAATGGTAGCGGGTTTATGTGTATCGATTAGGATCGTATAGAGGCATTGTACAATTGTGTACAAGCCATATGGGGGCTGTGGAAGGGGTTCAATACAGGGATCGCGTCATATGACATTTGCCCCTTAACCCTTGCAGCAAGTAAGGGCTGCTGAAAGAAATGCTCATGATGGACCGCTTCTACTGCTACATTTTAGAGCTTGGGGGTTGAAGACTTTGGAAATTGGGATTGCGAATTTGAGCGTCAGGTTTAGGCACCTGGGCTTATGGGGTGTGCGAAATGTGTGGTTTAAGGCTTAGGGTTTAGGGTTGAATGTGTACATACACCTTTGGGCAACACATGCAACATGGGTACAGGTGTATCTACGTCTTCGGAGGGATCAGAATTCTATGCATAGAGAGGTGCCAGGTTTGGCTGGCTGTGGGTTGCAGTGGCGAATAAGGGAATATACTATGCAGGGACTATATATGAATCATATAGGGACTATACAGGGATTATACAGCGACTATATAGGGACTATATAGGGACTGTATAGAAATTAAATATCTTTGGGGTTCAGGATTCTCAGCCAGCTGCAGAGTTCACGGTGTTTTGGGCAAGCGAGTCAGATGAGGGTAAGTATTATATACCGACTATATAAGGACTATATAAGGACTGTATAGGGACTATATATTTTTTAATAGCCACTGGGACTCAGACTTGGAGCGTGCGGCTGATGCATTGCAGTAAGGGCAGCAAACCATCCAAGATAAACTATTTTAAGTCCCGAAGGTTTTTGTAAATGATCGTGAAACGCATGTACCACAGTTGTGAAAAGGATTGCTCTTCAGCCAGACTGACCACGTATGGCAATGGAATATGCCAGCCCTTCAAGATCGAGATACAGCAAGCAAACCAAAGCATGACACTCCAACAAGCCAACCACAAGTTTGCTTTGCTTTGCTGATTCATCGGCAACTAGTCGGTTCTTGTTGACCTCGTTCACAAAAAGGCTTTGCTGGGGCTACGGCAGCTGCTGTGGAGGACTGGACGGGCATCTGCGCAGGCACTCCAGGATGGCCAGCAGGAATTCAAGGGCTTCAGCAAACTGCGCGCATGATGTTATCCTTGTGTCTGCCGGGTAGTCACACGAAAGCAACGAGGAATAATCAATGAAGATTTTGCAGTGGGCCTTCTGCGCAGTTCAGTTTGTTTGCGTTCAAAGCGGCCTTTGTTTAAGCTCATCCTCATGTGAGGCTCAGCATTGGCCGCAAAGACTACCACGAAGCCGTAGCGGCAAGCTACTCATTGATCTGCAAGCCACCGGCCCGGCTTAATCTCAGCCCCAGGCCTAGCACTAACTACATTGGAGGATCACAGGTACGACACCTTCTTCCCCTCCCGCCTTGTGCGTCCCCAGAGGAACAGTCTTGACCTGGCCAAGCAGTCAACGGATCTGGGCAGCTTTGCTTTTTGCAAGAAAATGCTAAACTGATTGGAACATAAAATCTTCAAAGCCACCCAAAACAATCCCTAAGGGGGCCTCCTGGACTGCATTGGTCATCCCCCAGGGTCCCTAAAAAATGTTTTACAGCCCGAAATAACTTTTGTGGTGTCAGTACCTTTGCTTAAAACAAAAAGTGAAAGCCTTCGAAACATTTTTTGGCCTTCCTCGCACGTTGCAATGACCTATCTTGGGGTTTGGAACCCCCGTTACTATTTTGGAACGTGATGGCCAAATACCCATCTGTTCAGGACTGGAAGCTGTTGCTCCTGAGGCGGTTCCGCATGCAGGACCAGTCACATAATGAGGCTTATAAAAATAAGCATGACGGTGCTGTGGTCATGACTCAAGTCCATGAAATATGGTCGGCTTGTAGAGGACAATCGAACCGTTGATAGACTAGTGCTGCGTCAGCTGTGGCCAAGGTCCTATCAGGCCCAAGCAGAGCGTAGTGCCCGACAAGGTCAAGCACATCCCTTCAAAGCGACCTGTGCCTTTCACAGTTTGTGCGCTTGTTCCACCCCATTGCTAGACACGAACCTTCTTGAGTTGAGTCGAAGTCTTCAGATGACCAAGCTTGTGACGGTTTCCCATGCTTTTCATGCTACTCAAGGTTGTCATCCAGACAACTGCTCATATTTTGCCGCCATGATCAAGAAAGCAGATGCTGCGGCTTTCTTTCGACACTGTTTACATCAGCCACTTCTTCCAGAGTCTGGCGGGTGCGTTCAGCCAGGTTTCGCTTAAAGGGCCATATCCCAAACAGCAACTTCCTACCATGAGACGGTCTACGTGCCTACCCCAAACGGCACACCAAAGGACTCCTGCATTGCGTGCCTCAGGTTTGGCCATAGCTGGAACCGCAGGGGCAGCCGGTTCCGGCATTGCCGTGACGACCTGGAAAACAGGGTCCGACGTCTTGCATCTTGCATATCAGCCAATATGTTGATCAGATTTTCAGGACACTCAGGACTCAGAATCCCTCGCAGCATGACACCCCTCCAACATCTTGCTTCTTGAATCGACAAACTCCGGCACAGCCGCACAGCTTCTCCTGCCCAGCAGAGGATGTGACCACCACATCTGGGGCTGCCGTTTGTTCTTTCTGGGCCTTAGCTCTACAGGATCTCTTGATCATTGCTGGAAAGTGATGCGTGCGTCATTCCGATCTTGAATATTGGTGTTTCTTTGCCACCCCCCGCCAGGGCTGGGGCTCCGGCTGGCTTCGTCGCAGACAGTACTGGCGGCTTGGTTTCAGCGGCCTGGCTTGCCAGCTCAGGCACCTTGTTTGAAGTCCCTGGTCGTGCTTTGCTTATCATGGCGTCGGCAACAAGCCGCAACCGACAACGCAGACCGGCGCCTCTGTATGGGACAAGGAAGCGGAGGGCACCGGGGTAGTTCTCACCGGGGTGGAAGTCACGACCTGCTGCTTGAGCTTTGCGATTACTATGGGTAAAGGTTCCTGCCCAGAACAGACATTGAAGAGTTTGGAGAAACTGCAAATTCCTTTTGCTATCGCTCAAGCTTTTCTGCACTCTGGATGCTGCTTCCATTTGGATGAAAATCCTGCTTCAAGTTGCATGTAGATCACAACGGCTTTCCGCCATCTAAGCGCTGTAAAGAAGGGACTCAAAAGCCTACAAAACTATGACACTTCTTTATTGAAGCGCACTGGATCTAGCCAAGCCCGTGTGCATGATGCTACCTGAAGCCATGGGGAACAGAGAAAGCGAGAGCGAGAGCAATTTGCCTCTTGGAACGCAATGGTCTCAGACGCGAATTCATACCGGCAAGCTGCCTGTCTCAGAAATCTACTTCAACCCGCTAAGCAGATACAAACTGAGAGCAGCGAACTGCAATGAAGCGGCACAAACATCCAGTCTGAAAGTTGCAGTGCAAGTCGACATAAGTTTTCAGGTTGGAGTATACCTCTAGACCTCTAGATGTCTGAGAACTAGGTTTTTATCAGTCTTCTTGTTCTTTGGCATGGGAAGGACACCCCTCTCACTTGAAGCTCTGAACCGTGAACCAGACCCTTTTTCGGCTGAGGTCGGGACAACCACATCTGGAGACTCCTTCCGAGCCTTGGCTTAGGCGGGATCAAGGTTGCGCACGATGGGTCTCCAACTTGGGAGTCCTATCAAGGACAGCACACGTTATTTCAAAGATGAGTGCTCGGGAGACAGGAACCCTGCCGGCCTGAACACAGCATTCATGCTGAAAGAGGCATATGGCCATGCATCAAACTTAAAGCCCGCCATGTTGTGGCCCAAGCGGTATTGCACGTACAGCCCAGTATGTCCCAATAACCCTACAACCTCTGCTGTCAAGCACACGAAGTTCTCCCAAGGCTGAGACCGTGGTGGAGGCCGCCGCCGGCGTAGCTGGCTTAGCTTCCACTGCCTGTCAGCCCAAGATCTAGGCTTGGAATTCTGAAGGATGTCGACTGCAAGTGAGGTTCGATCAGATGAGCAACGGCTATGAGTCTCTTTGAGAGGGCTCGCTGATGGGACTATATCGTGACAACGTCACGCCAAACCGGCATCCCTGAAACTCGACTTTGGTCCATCTACCTCCCTCGTTGTGCCCTTGTTTCGTGCACTTCTACAGTGTTGACAGGCTGTGGCTGATGCTTGTGGGGCAAGAAACTGCTGAACCTCCATAAGGACCAGCAAGTCATCTCCCTGAACGCCTATGTGCGCATGTCAAAACAGTGATGTAACGACATGAAAGCCATAAATGGACTAGGTGAAGACTAATGTCACGACTGCCTGGGAATTTAAGGGACTATACGAAAGCTGTGTAGGTGCTGTTGCGCTTCTTAGATGCATCTGGGGACCCGCGTACACTCAACTGACATCAGGATCCTTACTGTAGTACACAAACATGCACAAGGAGCCCGAAACGTTGAGAAAATCCCAGACAAAGGCTGGCTCGCTCGGAAAGTAAATTCAATGTGAACCCTCCTCACAAGAGCAGAGCTAGCTACTTTGTAGCCACCACATGTTGAAGGGTCCCTAGCCCTTATTTTTAGAGACCCTCAAACCCTACACCCTAAACCCTAATGGACCTACCTTTTAGGTGTGCTGATCTCTAGACCTTGCCTCAACACAGTAGGTCCTCTTACTCTGCTGCAACTGTGCAACTGTGACTATCCTGAAGTTGGTCAGGGGATTCATGATTCGAAAAGTAGCAATCAAACGCTAAAATCATAATTCAAACGATACTAATCAAGAGCTCGAATTCCATGACTTCGATTGATTTGAAGAAACTATCTAGAAGCACAAAATCCCAAGAACTTGCTTTCAAGCGAAAGAGACACCATAGAAACCCAAGAGCAAACAACAAAACACCAAATTAGGCCCTCTGTAGCCGAGCCAAGCCTTAGTTCTTTATCTGGAACAAGCGCAGAACACAAGTCTCGCCCCGTGACTAAAGTTGACAGAGAAACCTAGCAGGCTTGAAAAAGTGGGTTCCTCGCATACAATGTAGGAACTAGAAGTAGCTGTCAACTCTACCATCTGAAGTGGTTAAGCTGCGCACAAGTTAGTTTAACAAGTAGGAGTGAGCTGCAATAGGAAGAAAACAATGTCATCCCAGAATAAAGGATTTCTTACTCCAGAAATCAAGAAATCATTGAATGTGAATGCTTCAAACAATCTGAACAACAGAGCTGGGATCTTCAACGAATCTCAGCTCGGGCCGGAGCTGCTTCAAAAAGATCATGGAAATCAGGGAAGACATCAATTCTTGCTGTGTTTTCAAAGATCATGGGAAAACATTGTCAAAACCCATGATTTCTATGGTTCCCATCATTTCCATAGAATCTCAGGCCTGCGCAGGACTTGTCTGAACATGAGAAAGCAAGGAAACCTTGTAAAATCGAAACATGTTCGAAGTCGTGGAACCTGAGATGCAGAAACGGTAGATCAATGGGCTTGCCACAAATACATGTCTACATATAAATATATATATATATAACATAGAGGTTGGGGGGGGCACCATACATATACAGATAGCTATCTATCTATCTATCTATATATATATATCTATATATAGATATATCTCTCTCTCTCTCGCTCTGGCTCCCTGTCACCATGCAACTCCTTATATAAGGATTATTGTGGGGGACCACTCCCCACTCACCCTTCAGAAATCCATTGGTAATTATCCTCATTACCCCATCTAAACCCAGTTCCCATTTCATGTTCCATGTTCTTTTCCGTTTGATTTTCCAATGTCTGGGTAATGTTCCCCTAGACCCTAAACTCTAAATAGTAGTTTCCATGTTCTTTTCAATGGTCCCCATGTATATTACCCCATATAACCCTATGTAACCTTATATAACCCTAATATCGCCCCCACAGAAACCTATCACCTTATAGAACCCCTATATAGCCCTTATAAACAACCCTCTAACAAGCCGTTGTGAATGCCTTTGGCTGAGGAAGAGCCCTAGGCCCTGGTCGCTTTGCGCTGGCCTCAGGCACGCAAAGCATCACAGTTTAGGGTTCGGGGGTTTAGGGTTCAGGATTTTAAGGTTTAGGGTTCAGGGCTGTAGGGTTTAGGGTTCAGGGTTTTAGGGTTTAGGGATCAGGGTTCAGGGTCATGCAGGATACTTGAGGGTCAGGGGGACTCAGTAAGTATACTCATGGCCCAGATAAAACATGTAACAATCCCAGACGATATAACTATGGATATACGGACTATGCAGCAAGCAGTTATAGTCAAGAGCTGATGTGGGCACGATATTTGTGGCATTGGCAAACTAAGGATACCTTTGACTTGAGGATGTGGGCAAGGACTGCTGCGGAGGCGGAACCTGCGCATGGCTTTGACGGACATTCTTTGGACTCAGGCTTGATTCCTTAGGGCTTCTATGATTTCGAGGGTTTGTTAGGACTCACCACAATAAGAAACCCAGACCAAGAATTGATTCGACGTAGACTCCCTTGCCCCTTACCATGTTTTTCGGACCACCAACCCCGTCCATTTGCCAGAAGTTATTGCCGAGCCGTCAGCAACACATCTTGCAAGCATGAGCACGAATACTGCTTTCAAACGCGCACATGGCTTTGATGTCCATAGTTAGAGCTGCTGCTATGACTCCTCTGCTCGAATGGGTGCCCAACCACCACATCCGGAGCCTCCTTCCGAGCCTCACAGTAAGAGTAGAGCGGAGAAGGGAGAGAGTTTCCTGATTCAAGGCCTTGCCAACTTGCTCACCTAAAACGATCCTAAGCTTTTGAGTCAATTCTTGCTCCTAGCATCACCATCCCTGAAGCTGCATGTGATATGTTGCCCAAGCTTCACCAATGGAATATACCAACGTGCAATGCCAGATGCAAAATTTCCTTGCGCGGTTCGGTGTTTCTTAGGATGCGCTCACGGCCCTGCGTAAGACACGCTGGATGAGCTTACAAGCTAACACATCGCTTCTCAAGTGCGGCTTCGCGTTTCACTCTGTGCCATGTGCACACAGAGGTTGTCTATGTATAAACAAGCAATAACATACTCCGAACAGTACTATGGAGCTGTTGGAGGCTAACTAGAAGATGAATCCGACTCTTTGCTCAAGCTTTGCGGTAGTACCCGGGGTTCATGGGGGCCAGCAAGGTCAAGCACATCCCTTCAAAGCGACCCGTGCCTTTCACAGTTTGTGCGCTTGTTCCACCCCATTGCTAGACACGAACCTTCTTGAGTTTGAGTCGAAGTCTTCAGATGACCAAGCTTGTGACGGCTTCCCGTGCTTTTCATGCTACTCAAGGTTGTCATCCAGACAACTGCTCATGTTTTGCCGCCATGATCAAGAAAGCAGATGCTGCGGCTTTCTTT
>CAJNIZ010000668.1:9025-28866 GCA_905231905.1 Symbiodinium pilosum | reverse complement strand
ACATGGACCCTTTGGGAGGGTTTAGGGTTTAGAGACTTGGGATTTCCCGATGTACCGAAGTGAGAGGGTGGTCAAAAATTTCCTCCATCCACAGTAGTCTGGGTTGCTGTTAAGGAACTTAAATTAAGTTACTATATTAGGGTTTAGGGTTTAGGGTTTAGGGTTACTATATTGGGGAAACCCTATTATTTACTATACATACTCATTATGGTAACTTAATTTAAGTTCCTTAACAGCAACTCAGTTGCGGCATCTGTACTGGGTGCTCTACATTACAATCCCTGTATACCCCTGTATAGATCCACTTTCCATGTTGTTTTCCACTTCTTTTGTATGTGCATCTCCATCATCTGGTCATAACTTGCGGTTTCCCTACACACATCCTAAACCCCAAACCCTGAACCTTAAACCCCAACCCCTAAACCCTGAACCCCAAACCCTAAACACCAAAACCCTACGCCCTAACCGTAAACCACAGAGCCTGTACTTGCTCAGGAGTTTCCGCTCGGACGCGTCGACCTTTGGGATTCAGGATCTACCCAGCAAACCATAAGACGAGAATTACTAGGGTATAGGGCTTCATGATTTAAAAAAGCCGCCAACTATTTTGGATGACCAGGCTTTCTAGGGAGGGTTTAGGGTTTATAGGGTTCAGGCTACAGGCCAGCACTCTGCCCGCGGATTTTCCAAAATTGGGGGGTCTTCTCCCACACGTACCCCCAAATACTTGTACCTGCTATTCTGGAGCTCCTGAAAAACTGGGCCCCTGATTGTCGAAACCTCCATGGAGGAATTGGGGTTGAGGTTTGGATCCTGGGGCTCCGTGCTTAGGTCTGGTGTCTAGGGTCTGGAGGATGTCTCGGCCCCACAACGTTCGCTTGCACAGCTTACTGTAGGGGGCTATAGACATCGATTATGCTGCAGTTCTATTAGCCTTGCAATACTGTTGCAAATTATTCGGCCTTCTACAGTAGGATTCAGGGTTTTTACCCTAAACCCTAAACCCTAAACCCTCAATAGAAGTAAGCCTAGGAGGTGATTCTACTTGGGAAATGCATGGAAGAGGCATGCCGGGATGGTTGAGAGCAAACACGAAGGTTGCAGCTTTTTTTTAAATAGCTCCTGTGTCATCCCGATTAAGAACCCACATAACCCCTTTATGAAACTGCTTGAGAAGCTCGCGCGCGAAGGGGTTTTCTATTGGGGAAACTTTTTTTTGCCAATCTGCCACTGACAGCAACCTCTTCTCTCCTTACTGGTGGAGGCGTGGAAGCGCTGCCCCAGAAGTGTGACATAAACAAACGGGAACGTGGAATACAGGGTCTTGGGCTTTACAACGTCGGAGTCTTTGCTCCTTAGCCTGAAACAATGATATAGGGATTATATGGGGCTTATGTAGGCATTATATACGGCCTATATAAGGTCTTTATGGCTTATATAGGGGTTGTATAGGGCTTATGTAGGGATTCAAAATTTGGTCTCTATAGGGCTTATATAGACAATGTACGCGATTTATATAGGCCTTATATAGGGTTCAAGCGGTTTGGACTGAGAAAAATGCGCAGCGAACCCTCGTCGCTGAACACGATGAGGGTTCCCTAAACCCTAAACTTTAACCCATGAAAGCTGAAGTCCCCACTCTCCCTGCAAAATCCCCACTCTACCTTGCAAAACAAACCGCCCGGTGAAGTCAGGGAAGGCAAGTGAGCTATAGTCCAAAGTCATAGTATCCCCCTCAATAAACCCTATAATGTTCCCCTCTATAATCCTCTTTACCCCCCCCTTAGTAAGTTTGGACTCTAGCTGAAATGAGAGACCCGCAGACTGCTAGACATGCCCGACAAGCAAATCATTCACAGCCCAGAGCGGACTGGCTGTTTCCCCAAAAGTGGGTAAATGTTAGGGTTATATAGGGTATATATTAGGTTTCTATAGGGACATTAAGGTCATATAGGATATGGGGGTTATAAAAGGTATATGGGTACCTTTGTAGGGGTCCCTCTACTAAGGACTATAGTATCTTGGGGTCTATATTGGGGTCCCCCCATTTAGGGCAAGTACCAGAACTAAACCAGACGCCTTGCCATCGGCCACCACTGCCATCATCAGCACCTCGCTGCTTGCAAAATTCAAGACTTCTACGTTACTCTTTAACTGCTCGTCGCTTCGGGCGTCGGGATTTTCAGTTCGGGGTTGCTGGTGCCGTGCTTGCTCCCACGAAAGTCACCCAGTGTGCTCAAGGAGGCATCTCAGAAACAGACCACGCCTTGAATACTGGCCGGCTTTGGGCAACCCAAACAAGGTTTTGTAGGTGTCATATGAGCTATAGTCTAAACTCCTAGTATCCCCCTCAATCAGCCCTAAAGTGGTCCCCTGTATAATCCCCTATATAACCCCTTTTTAAGGAGTTTAGACTATAGCTCATATACGGGCTTTTTCTTGTGGACTCTTATACCTTCACTACTGACTGGCTTTGGCAACCCCAAGAAGGAAATTTATCAGCCCTAAGCCGGGTATCAGCAGAAGGTCTACAAGGAAACCCTAAACCCTTAAACCCTAAACCCTAACCCCTTAAACCCTAAACCCTAAACCCCAAACCCTAAACCCTAAACCCTCAACTCTGAAGAACCCCACCCGTGAAGCTCAGGGTTTAGAGTTTTGGGTTTAGCAGGAAAAATGGCCTCGGACGACTCTTTAGGGTTAAGGGTTCAGTGCGCCGTTACCTTCCTTCACACAGCAGGCCGATCATGACTTGTCACTCCCATGTCTGAGAAGGGTTTAGACCTAAACCCAGAACCCTAAACCCTAAACCCTAAACCCTCGAAACCCTAAACTGGGTTCAGATCTTGGCTTGAAGAACCCTCTAGGGGAGAGCCTACACTCCCCAAAACTAACATTGACATGGAGTCCACCCCAAAAAAGGAGTCACAAAGGCTTCTGTCCGCTTTAAAGGGGTTCGTATGAAGTTCCATGTTACTTTGTGGCAAGGTCAACAACCCCAGCTCCACCATAAACATTTCGGGCTTAGGAACGTAAACCTAGACCATTAACATCCCTTTACCCTTAAGCCCTACACCCCCAAACCTAAACCCAAGCCCTAAATCCCAAACAACCCTTGAAGGACAAAGCAGCCTAAACCCCGCTCTAAACCCCAAACACCCCGAAACCCCTGTAAGTTACAACCCCAAGGCGCTAAACCCCCGAACAACTCCTAAAAAGGACCCTGGTGCCTTGTAGAGCCGACCTAAATGTTCTCGTTTTAGGTTTCAAGGTTTAGGGTTCAGGATTTCGGGCTTTGGGGTTTAGGGTTCAGGATTTTGGGCTTTAGGGTTGAGGGTTCAGTGTTTAGGGTGTTAAGGGTTTTGGGTTACCCTAGGCCCTAAACCCGAAACCATAAAAGAAGGGTATATGGGGATAGATAGCGCGTACCTGGACCCCCAATATAGTTCCGGTTTTAAGAGTTCAGGGGTTTGGGGGGTTGGGGCGAGAATTCTTATTGGGTAGGTGATACATTGGAGGGTCTAGGTAAACCCTAAACCCTTAAACCCTAAACCCTATGGCGTTAAAGCTGAAGGTTTGGGGTTTAGGGTCAAGATGTGGGTCTTTCGCTCTTTCAGATTCCCAGGCTGCTGGTGGTTCAGGATTTAGCTATACCCGCTCACATTACTGCAGTCCTTGGTATAGCATGATAACACCCATTTTGCAATGCGCATCCTACTTGGTAGAGATCCCTAAACCCTAAACCCTAAACCCAGTATGTAGAGATTGGAGGTTCGCGGGTTTGGGGGGGCTTCAGGGGTTTGGCTGGGTTCAACTTAGGGACTCAAATCACTGGGTTGCTGTTAAGGAACTTAAATAAAGCTACCACAATGGATATATAGGGTTTAGGGTTTAGGGGTTTAGGGTTTAGGGTTACCATAATGGGTATATATAGTAAAGAATAGGGTTTCCCCCATATAGTAACTTAATTTAAGTTCCTTAACAGCAACCCAGATCATGAAGGGCTTGAGCTTGAGAGAGCAGCCGAGGAAGCAGACCCTAAAGCTTAAGCCCCGCATTGAAACAGCCAAAGACCTATAATGTCCAGCTTAAGGATTTAGGGTTTAGGGTTTAGGGCTTAGGGGTAATTTCTATTATATAATTAGATATAGATATGCATATCTGCACCTGTCGCACCTTGCATTTCAAGTGTACCATAATAGACCCTAAGCCCTGACTGCAAAAGCTATGGAGTTCAAGATGTGGGGTGGGGACTGTGCCTGGCAGCAAATCTTGCTTCAAAAAAAAAGTCCCCACCTTGTCATGCATTCTTAAGAGGTTAGATATAAAGCTGTACAGGGATTTGAAGGGGTATATAGAAGGAAATTGGGGTTCAAAGGGGCCGCTTGTTTGGAAACACGCTGACAAGCCTACAAAAAAAAAACTCGGTACAGCTCAAGCTCTTCTCGAACCCCTGGGAAGAAGATCCCTGCAAGAGATCATCATTTTGAGACATCCCAAACAAAAAAAAATGTACTAGCCGCTGTGGGAAAAGTCAAGCAATCAGAAGCCTATAAGCAATGGAAAAAGGCCATCAAAAGCTGGAAGACTGGGCACTCATCTGTCATTCTAAGGTCGATGCCAAGTGAAAACGACTGTTGTAGGGGCCTTTTTCATTGAAATAGAATTTGAGGTAATTTGACTTTATATACTAAAGACTAGGGTGCTTTGAAAATCAACACGGAATAACGTGGACAATTAACCCTACAAGCCTGTACAGCAATTACCCCACTTGCTGTTGTTGACTTGCTATTGTTGCAGGTGACTCTGAGCCCACGCTTGCTACAATCCCAATGGCCGCTGAGTTGATCTCTTTTCAATTTGTGAGCCAAACTTGGGTTTGGGATTTACAGAATCATACAAAAAAATCCAATCCAAAATCCCTAAACCCTACACCCTAAACCCTGAACCCTGAACCCTACACTCTGAACCCCGAATCCTAAACCCTAAAACTATGAGGGTCAAATAACCCCGGCAACATTCCAACAAACCTCAGGGTTCTTAACAATACCCCTACTTCGGGATCCCGTAGTTTCCAAAAATCAGGGGTTCCCTTCTGGTAGTCCTCACATTGGGTGTAGGTTTACGGATTAGGGTTTGGGGTTTAGGGATTGGATTTATAGGGTTTAGGGTTTAGGGATTAGGGTTTAGGGTTTAGGGATTAGGGTTGATGGAAATCTCCGTTTCGAGGTGTGATTTAGTTTTGCAGTACAACCCAGTAAGATGAAAAGGTTCTTATACAACACTATATGCCCAGAAGACTCGATACCAGCAACCATAACATCTCCATCGAATATGCTATGTTTCAACTGCGTGGAAATAATTCTAGTTCCGTGTCACTGCCCATTTGATATGCCATCCGATCCTCGTTTGTATGTGACATTTGGAGCCCCTGCAATACTCTAAACCCTCAACTCCAAACCCAAAAGCCTAAACCCAAATCTCCATGAAGGCATCCGCACTGTTGAAAAGCTCCCAAATCCGAGCTGCTTCGCTGCGTGGGGTTGTCCATGCGGACGTAATCCACCATCTGGAAGGCTTCGGGACTTGAAAGCTAATGTAGACCCATGATTAATAAAAGGTCCCATTGGGGGTACCTTTTTGGGTGTCCTTAGAATAAGGACTATAGTATTTTAGGGTTTTATAGGGATAATGGAAAAGAAAATGGAAACTATTATTTAGGGTTTAGGGTTTAGGGAATCTAGACCCATGATTAATAAACCTCCTCCTTTTAAGGGCCTAGATATTAGGATCACTATTATGATCCCCATTAAGGGGAGGGGGTTTATTAATCAGGGGTCTGGGTTACTTGGAGGGTCAGGGGGACTTAGTAGGTAGGTTAATAATAGGGATAATTGGGCTATATGGCTTATACCCTAAACCCTAAACCCTGAACTTATAAGGGTTATACGTATATCTGGGGGGCTTCGAGACTGGAAGGTTGAGACTAGGCTTGAGGGTTTTGGGGTGGCTTTAAGGGGGTTATAAAGGTAACATAGGGGTTTAGGGTTTAGGGTTTAGGGGCTGCTTTGAAGGGGCTTAGGGATTAAGATTTAAGTCTTAGGGTAAGGTTTTGGGGTTCGGGAGTGGAAAAAATGGAAACGGCCAGGCTGTGCAGGGTTGAGAACTTTGGATTCTCAAGGCGTTTAGGCCTAACCCTGTGCCTGAACCCGAAACCCTGAACCCGAGACCCTAACCACAAAAGAAACCGTAAACCCCAAACGGCGTCAAACCCTAAACCTTGGACCCCAAAACCCCAAATCCTAAACCCAAACCCAAACCTTCCGCCGCTCACAGGTTGAAGTTTGGAGTGCGGGCAATCCGCCCCACCCAAGCGTAGTTGAGGGGTATGGTCCCCATTAAGTAGATAGAATATGGGGTATATGGGGTCTTGTTATCATTTACCCAAAACCATATTCTATCTACTTCAGGGGGACTATAAGGGCTTGAGGAAGGCTAAAAAGATAATGGTTATCCCTTGTGGTCACTATGTTGGCTACTAACAAACCTGCATGACCCCAAGTACCTTATACCTCATAATTACCTTGCGCATTAAGGTACGCTAAGGCCATGCATGGTTTCAATGCCAACGCGTTAGCGGGTTGGGGATCAGGTTTAGGTTGCAGTCGTGGCGCTTGGCTTTCACGAGTCGAGAGGCTTAAGGTTTCCAGAACCACGAGCAAGAGGGGTCTTTCTCCCAAGAACCATTCATCAGGCTATAGTCCCCCTATAGTCCCCCTTAAGTAGATAGAATATGGGGTATATGGGGATCTTATTATGACATACCCCAAGCCAGATTCTATCTACTCGAGGGGGGACTATATTCCAAAGGCA
The DNA here is from genome assembly GCA_905231905.1 of Symbiodinium pilosum. Classification (NCBI taxonomy): domain Eukaryota; class Dinophyceae; order Suessiales; family Symbiodiniaceae; genus Symbiodinium; species Symbiodinium pilosum. Next base: position 21,993 of record CAJNIZ010000668.1, on the reverse strand, counting down.
CGATCTTCTTGCAACAAAAGCCAACCCTCTGTGCCCTGATGTGGCGGCGCTGTCTGGACCTCGCAGGGTACTCCCGATATTTGACTTACATTTGCTCTGGGCCCAAGAGACTCTCACAGTGCCCGCGCCAGAAGAGGACGATCACACAATTCGATTCCATGACATACACCCTCATTGTCTGAATATGGCTCTCGAATTTTCATGCCTCGATTTATCTTGTGATTTGGGAGACTTCAGATTTCGACGAATTGGCTAGATTGCTTCTGGGAGAACCCTAAACCCTAAACCGCTAAACCCAGCCTCATGGAACAGGATCGAGACAATGCTTGCTTGGATCGTGGGATCCTCCTGCAGGTTTAGAAAGTAGAGTAACGGTTTTTTTTTGGTGGGTGAACCTAGTAAGATAATATTCCTTATATAAAAATACTATACCCAAAAGGAGTGTATAATCTTACTCTTTCTTGGGTACCATAATATCCCCAAATAACCCTAAACCCCTAAACCCTAAACCCTAAATCCCTAAACCCTAAACCCTATTGGGTACCATAATATCCCCAAATAAGATACTACTCAGTTGGGCTGCACGTTTTGGGGGCTAAAATGAACCTTCAGGACGGAGCTATTAAGGGTTTAGGGTTTAGGTTTTTTTTATGGGGCCATTTCTCCGCTATCCGAAAGGGTTTAGGGTTTAGAGTTTAGGGTTTAGAGTTTAGGGTTTAGGGATTAGGGTTTAGGGTACCCACTTTGCATCTGAAGAGGCTCAACCTCAGGCTTCGACTGCCCAACTCGAAGCATGGCGCCAAAATAGTTGCCCATATGGGCTATAGTCTAGAAGGGTGCTATAAAGAGGATTATATAGGGGAGTACTACAGGGCTTAAGGGGGATACTGAGTTTTAGACTATAGCTCATATCATTTGGAGGTCTCTTTGGGGTATCCTATCCTCTCTTACCACAGTGTCCGCTTCATTGTCCATGTGTCTTGCCCATTTGATTCTCCAGTATCCCTCGACCCGAAACCCTAATCCCTAAACCCTAAACCCTAAGTCCTATACCCCAAACCCTAAACCCTACACCCTCAATCCCATACCCTAAACCCTGATCGCTGCACCCCTTTAAAGGGACCCTAAACCCTGCGTTCCCCCTATGTTCCCCCCTTTAAAGCCACCCGCATTAGAGCCGACCATGGGGTCCGCACCAGCAGGTCGTCTCTGGCGACCCTTAAGTTGGGGGTTTTTAGGGTTTAGGGTTTAGGGGTTTAGGGGTTTGGGGGTTTAGGGTTCAGGGTTTGGGGGTTTAGGGAATTTTAAGGTTTAGGGTCTAGGGGACAAATGGTAGTTTAATACACCAGGGCACCCCAATATTAGCTTTCTTGCTTTCCTGCAAACACTTTGAGGAACCCCGATAGAGCTTAGAGTTTCAGCAGTGAACCACCTCTCTTTAGGATCTTGTAGGCATCTACAAGAAAAAGCATGGTGGAAAACCCTAAATCCCAAACCCTAGCACTTACTCTACAAAGAAAGCCCAACATTCCTTAATCAGAGACTATACCTTAGATGAAGCTCGGCTCCCTAATACGATTTAAGGTATACAGGGTACCATGGCGACGCAAGGACCTGACAGCATGTTGCCGGTTTAGGGGTTAGGGGTTAGGATTCAGAGGTCTCTTGGAGGTCTCTTGGATAGGCCACAAGAAACCTCCGTCTTGGATGTGTTAAGCCCAAACACTCAATACACCTTGGAGCTTTGGCCGCAAACTCTAAGCCTAAACCATCATCAGTCCCTGAAACCTTGATGGGCGCCTGAACCGAGAATCATATGCCCTTGCCGCCTACTCTACAAATCTCAAGCCCCAAAACTCCCAGTAAACCTGCACGACCCTGAGTACCTTTGAGGCTGGGGCAAATGGCATGCTTCTGCACTAGGAGCCCAGTTCTAGGACCATACTCTTCGGTATGAAGAAGTAAGGACCCCCAAAAGGGGAAAATGGCTTGCTCAACACCCCTTTATGCTAGGGTCATGCAGGTTGTTAAGACCAAAATAATAAGGGTAGTTTGGTAACCCCAACCCCCCAAATTAGGACCCTATAACCATCATATGATAGTCATAGGGTCCTAATTTGGGGGGTTGGGGTTACCAAAATACCCTTATTACAAAAAGAAAATCGCAAGGGTAGTTATCCCGGAGGCTAGAAGTAACCCCTCCCAAGTTGGGTTATCAGTATACACTCCAGGAAACTAACATGGAAACCCAAAAAGGCCCTATAAAAGACTACAGTCCTTCTAAAAGGGGGCTATATGGGTTTCCATGTTAGTTTGGGGGAGTATAACTCTCCTACCATGAACCTTTCAGTACTGTCCTTCTAGGCTTTAGGGGTTAAGCGTCCCCCTTAGTAACCCCTATGATACTCCCCTATATAACCCCTTTATGGAGTTTAGACGATAGCTCATATGATATGAGCTTCAGGGATTGTTTAGGGTTTACTTGGATGATCGTTTGACTCAGTACATCTACCTACTATTCCAAAAAAAAACTATTAGAGGCCCTATAACCCAAGATACTAGGTAGACACCCTAAACCCCAAACCCTAAACCCTAACGAAGTCTAGAGATCCTCCAAGTAGGTGTTTGGAACCCGGAAGGTGACTTTTGTTTCTGCAGCATGTCTTCAGAAGGCCTATGTGGGGGAAAGTAATGACCGTAGAAAAAGGATTTAGCACAATTCTATCTATACCTGTATATATATATATATGTACATGTATATGCCCAAAAGACCGTAGAAACAAGATGTAGCACAATTCTATCTTTGTCTATGCATAGAAGACCGCAGACAAAGGAAAAAGCACAAGTTTGTAATTACATATATGTATATACATATATATATATGTACATGTATATATGTATATGCATAGACGGGAGTATTTGTTGTCACTGGTGTGCGTGTGGGGGGGGGGGCATTAATCCGCATGATTAGGGGACCCTAAACCCTAAACCCTAAAGCCTAAACCCTAAACCTTAAACCCTAAGCCCTTCAACCCTGGACCAAATCCTTCATCATGGAAATGAGGTCGTCGTAGTCCCACCTTCAGTGTTTAGGGTTCAGAGTTTAGGATACTTGGGGGGGCTTGGCTAAAACTGAGTCTTTTTTGAGCATCTCTAGAATAAAGATAGCATTTTGTGAGAGAGAGAGAGAGGGAGAGATTTGGGTGTATATATGTATAATTGACTACGTATGTATATAAATATATATGATATGTATATATGTATATATGCAGGTGTGTATATATGTACATAAGGGCGACTGTCATTTTTGGAAATCCCACTTTGCATGCAAGAAAGCCTGGTGCTTGAAGGCTTACCCTAACTGTTTCGGTGGGGCCCGCTTGAGTAGATGTGGTCTCGATAAAAAGGATTGTAGCATTTGGTCTATGTTGGGGTCCCCCTAAATGTGGAGACTACCAATTATCTTCCCACTCGCGAGTCCTTGCACTGCATATCAAAGTCAGAAGCGTGAGGGTGAACGGTGAAGGGCGCAAGCCCCTGAACCCTAAACCCTAAACCCTAAACCCTAAACCCTCAACCCCAACCTCAGAACACTGCAAAGGGTTCAAAGCTGCACTGAACCCAACATCCTAAAACCCTAAACCTCGGGTCATTCCCCCTCCCAGTAACTGTCCTTGAAGGGGCCTTATTAAGGGGGTTCTTATAACTCCTAAAACCCATTGGTAACAGTTACTGTAAGGGGGAACCCAACCTGAACACTAAACCCCTTAGCCCTAAACCCAAAACTACACCCAAACCCCCAGACCTTGGAACCATAAATCTGACCCATAAGCCACAAACCCATCTAGCCAGGATGCTCAACCCACTCGGCAGCCGACTTCGCCACCACATCCTTGGTGCGACACCGTGTACCACGAAAAGGATCATTCTCAAAAATTGAGAGCTCTTAGCAGTTAAGGGTTCAGGCCTTTAGGGACCTGAGGGATATGAGGGCGCCGAAGACTGTACAGCTGGAATTCGCGAAGCTCTCAAATGGGGCCCCTCGCTGAGAGTCTACATAAAGACGGCCACGTTGCTTGCGGGTGATTGTTGGTGAAGTGGCCCAGATCATGCAACAGCTGGGTGGCGCGTAAAACCTCAACCCTACACCCCTAAACCCTAAACCCCGGACACTTAAACCTTGAACCCCTACACCACTAAAACCCACCAAAAAACTTTACTTCGGAACTCCTGAACCCTTAAACCTTAATCCCCTAGACCCTAAACCCCCAAACTCCTAAACCCCTAAACCCCTAAACCCTGAACCCTTAAGCCCCTTAACCTCAGAACCCTAAATAGAAGTTTCCAGGTCATTTTCCATTGTCCCAATATAACCCTGTAAAACCACTATTATCCCGGTAGTTTCCATTGTCTTTTCCATGAACCCCTAAGCCCCCAAACCCTGAAAACCTTAAGCCCAGCTCGTCCCAAGCCGTCCCTGCTGTACTGACTGGGTGCCCAAACCGGAACCAGGTTTCGGGGTTTTAGGTGTTAGGGGGTTTAGGGGTTTAGGGTTCGAGGGTTTAGGATTAAGGTTATGAGTTTGAACTTTGAGGGTTGAGCATGAGTACCAGACTCCTGAAGCACGAGCCTCTACCCAAACCCTAAACCCTAAACCACTTCCACTCTATACTAAAGACCTCTGAAATCAAGCATCCCCAAATCCGACATTCAAGCTTGCTGTTCAGGAAGTTGAATATCGTTACTAGAATAAAGATGCCCTTTTATTTACCATACACTCATACTATGATCATTTGATTTTATGTTCTAGTAGCAACCCAGTCAGACAAACGAGCATTAAACACACGAGCAAAATATCCTATTCCTCCTAGCCATGCAGCCTTAAAGCTCATAAAACCCAAGCTCCAAATGGAAGTTTCCAAAAATGAGAGGTCCATTTTGGGAGGGTCCCTATAACAAGAGTTAGGTCTATATTGGGACCCACGATTTATGGAACCTACAGTGGACCTTAAACCTCAAACCCGTTACAATGTCTGTTGGGGGCAAGCGGCATTTGGATATGGCTCCTGTCAGATCGTCCGGGGACAGGCACTCAACTCCCTTTGTACGCGTTTAGGATTTAGTGTTCAGGGGTAGAGGGATTAGGAGTTAAGGTTTAGCTTGAGAGGTTTAGGTTGCAGAGTTGAGGATTTTTGTATGGGGGGTTGGGATTTAAGGTTTGGACTTTGTCGCTTAAGGCTTAGGGTGTAGGAGCTTCTGCACAGGTACAGGTATTCTACTCAAGCAATGGAAACTAACGAATCATTCCCATGTGACTAGCGTTTCTTTGGTGGTTGAACCCAGTAAGATTATATTCCTTAGATAAAATACTATACCCCAAAAGGAGGATAGAATCTTACTTTATAATGGGTACCATAGTATCCCCAAATTAAATACTACTCATGTTACTTGACGGGCAAGAGCTTGAGGGATGTTGGATATTAAGCTCCGGAGCCTGACGTTAAGGTTCACGCGTCTACTTGGACCATCTTTCGACCACATCACGCAAGAAATCCGGACATTACAAAAGATTGAGAAGGAAACGTCCCACAGCCCGAACCCTGAACGCTGAAGAGTTCTCCCGGGAGCCTGGAAGAGCTTGCCGTCCGCCTCGGCTAGAAGAACTGGATGCAGCAATGTATGCCATCAGGATACGTACGGCTCGGTCTCGGACAAATCGTCCTAACTTCGCGGTACCCTCCCATTCGGCTTGTTCAATTCTGGCCTGGCACATTTTTTCTGCCACGACTTCGACATTGTGTACTCATGAAACGCTTGCCTGTACCTGGGGGGTTTGCACGGCAGCGAGCGCCTAGAGACATCGATCAGCAAGCGCTTGAAATGCGAGGTTTGCGCGTGCAGTCGAGTTGTCCTCCTCGGTGAAGGAGGTCTCCGGCCCGCTGTTCTCCCACAACGGGAGGCTGGAGAAGGTCTCAAAGGACTCGTCGGTCATGGCCTTGCAAGGACCGTATTCAGAAGTTCATTCTCTTTCTTCTTCGTCTGAGGCCCGTGCTAGGACGCTCCTGGAAGGTGAGACGCTGCACTGAGCTTGAAAAGCTAAAGGGCTGCAGATCGAGCGACTAGATGATCCAAGAATAGTTTCAAGCATGAAATCGTTCAGACTAGTATGAGACAACTGAACAGTCACGAAGAAGCCCTTGAAAGGCGTGCATTTGATTTCTACGCAAGAAGACTCGATGCGGTCTGAACAAGGTCTCAGTGCCGCCAGCCGAGCCTGCGAATGCAAAGAAAGGCCACTGCGCGCATAATGACACGAAACCATGTCATACACCCTGCATATGAATTTCATAATTTCACAACAACCGTCAGCATACACTCCAACACCAGGCTCGATTACATTGCGTGAAGCTTGGGCTTGCACGTATCACGAGTGACAATCTCGGTCTGGTACGAAGGCCTCGCATGCGAAGAGTCCAACAAATTCGTGAATGAAACGAGGCACTTAACGACTTGACGGAATTTTGAACGTTACGGAGTGTTGTCATGATACCAATCCGGTATGTAACATGTATCTACTCGATCTTATCTCGAGATGGCCACTTACATTTCGCGAATACATTCATTGCTTCTGCTGGGCGCAACACCATGCGGCTCAGGCTTGCACGCATCACGGATATCCAGCTCGGTCGGGCATGGACGGCCTCGTTCGCAGACGAATCCAACAGCTACGTGAATGTAATAGACACTCACCGACTTGCGAATGCCATGATGAATTGTTACCGTACCCATAATGTCTCTGACATCTTTTAGATATCCTACTGTAAATCCCAAAATCCTATACTCAGGGTGATTGAGTTATTATTGAGATACATTCTGCATATCTTCAGTCACGTCATGTATGCTCGTGCGTAAGCTACTCCGTGCTCCGGGCCCGTCGAAGCAGAGGAAGATGAAACCTGGGCGACATGCAGAGACATAAGATGTGCCGGGATTGAGTCGAAACAAAGAAATGTAAGCGGAAGCACTGCATGTCGGGCACTCGCTGGGCACACTTACGGGGGGTCACTAAGGGGTTACGGAAGCACTGGCGATTCTTTTCGGCCCCTGTCCGCTTGGGCGCAAAAGAGGGCATGCAAAGGAATGGAATGAAGCTTCACGTCGTATAACTCCGTGTTCAAAACAAGATGTGTAACAAGATATATAGAGTATTGAAGCAGATTCCATTCCTGCATGCCCTTATCGTGGTGTGTGCGTGATGGGCAGCTGGGAGGTGAGGGGTTGGATTCCAGTGGAAATACTAAGTTTTGACAATCCAACCCCACACCTCCAGCTGCCCTCGTGGTGCTTCGCAACTCACTTGTCGTGGCTTCCTGTTTTGAAGGCAGGAATGCGTATTGACTTGTTTGAGTATGCTGAACATGTTGCATCCATTACTGCACCTCCTTGCTGTTGCCATCCTGACCAGCAAACCTCAAGTCGAAGAGCCGGCTGGATTATGTCTTGAAAAATGGAACTGACGCAATCGAAGTTGCTGCCGCGTGGCTATGCGCCGCCCCACGCCGGGTTCCTGCTGCGCCTGTCCCTCAAACCTGGATTCAAGCATTTACAAATGTCTGAATATGTCTACTCAAGACCAATTTGAACTATCTTTTGGGGTGGGGGTGTTCTGGTTCCTATAGCATGGCGGTTTCTTAGAGTAGGGGTCCTCCTTACATACCATGAACATTATATTCCTTACTGTAGGGAACCTCCCAGAGAAGGACCCCTGATTTTCGGAAACCCCAAAGCCTAAACCCTTAACCCTTTGTAGGAAACTGTGGAACTCCGCTTGGTCTTGTGAACCCATGGTCCGAAAACTGCGCAGGTAAAAGCCTTTGGGCGAAGATCTACGGTTTAGGCTTCAGGTAAACCTACTTACCTACTTGAAACTGTACTTCTAACCCTAAACCCTAATGGCTGCAATTGGATTACAACTACAGTTAAAGCGGGGGTTGGAATTTCCCATGAACCTCAGTGAACCGCAGCCTTCCTATCCTTGTACAGTCTTTATGTAAGCATTACCTTTTGGCGGTACGTGGGTTTCCATGAATAGGTCGCCCCACATATAAACCCCAAAATACTAAACCCCGCAGTAGAGGAACTCTCTAACAGGGACCCCCAATTATGGAAAAAAAACCATACATCCCCAGAACCTAAACCCTAAACCCTAAACCCTAAACCCTGAACCCTGAACCCTGAACCCTAAACCCTAAACCCTAAACCCTAAAGGTCGGAGAGCCTTGATTCGTTTCGGGTGGGCAATGGCCGTGCCATTCCTGAGCCATACAGCAGGGGAGTTGTTGGAAGTTCAATGCTTTTAGGGTTTAGGGTTTAGGGTTTAGGGCAATTCTAGCTGTACTTATAACCTAAGTGTAAGGCCCCAAATCCCTCAAAAAAATGTCACCGAGCCCTAAGTCCTAAACCCAAAGCTCTACCTTTTCATCCCTATGCCCCTTTCAGTTCAAGGGACCCTAAACCCTAAACCCTAACCTATTTGTCCCTATGATTGGCTTGGAGGTACCCCTCGAGGACTCGGGGGAAAATACCGAGAAACAAGAGAGCTTGAGGCGGAGGCTAGAGGTCTAGGGAGTAGGGTTTAGGGTTTCGGGCTTAGGTTTAGGGCTTAGGGCTTAGGGTTAGGGTTTATGGCTTAGGGTTTAGGGCTTAGGGTATTCTACAAAGAATTGTTGGGTAAAACAAAGTTCAATAGAACACTACTAATGAGGAGATGTTGGTCTCCCCTATCCTCCCAATATGAAGGCCTTCTTGCTATCATATGACCCTCGAAGGTTTGTGATTGCAGGGCTTGTAGATCCCCACCTTCTCCACATCCCTACATACCGCCTTTTTTTTATAATCCTTCCAAACTTAAAACCTGAACCCCACACCTTTGACCGGATCCTGAGGAATGCCAGCTGTCATTCTGCAATGGGACGAGAGCCGCCATTGCGGATGTAAGGTTCTTTTCAAAGTGGGTACACTCTTGGGGTTTAAGGTCAGCTCTTAGGGTATAAAGCTGTGGGCTTAGGGTTTAAAGCTTGGGGTGTAGGGCGTAGGATTTCCAATGTTGATGATGGACACCACCAGCATGACCCTAAATGTACTATCATACGAGAACTCCCAGACTTTTTTTTACATGGAGACAGGCACGACCCAATTAAAACCCTATACCCGTAAATAAGACCTATAAGCCCTATAGAAACCGCCAAAAGGGTACCCCAACCCACAACCCGGGGCCTCTCCCCCTAAACCCCCTACCCCTTAAACCCTAAACCCTAACTCCTAAACCTACACCTTTCAGGCGAAGATCACCACGGAGCCGCGACAGGTAATGCTGCGGAAGCCGTGCCCGGCCGCAGCAGTGGCACTGGGGGCCTGCAGAGACAGGTCCAAGGTTAGCGTTTAGGGGTTTATAGTTTAGGGGTTTAGGGTTTAGGGTTTGGGAATTTAGGGTTTAGGGGTTTAGGGTTTAAGGGTTTAGGGTTTAGGGTCTAGGGTTTAATTAGGTTTGGGGTTTGGGGTTACGGGTTCAGGGTTTAGGGTTAGGGGCTCAGGGTTAAGATGTACGGCGCAATGTTCTCCTTTATTTTCTCCAGAACTGCATAAAACAGTTTCATGCTTCGAGTTTCGAGTTTTGTGGTTTTCGGGATAAAAGATAGGCTTTACAGAATAAGAGAATAATGAATATGAACTATAGGGGCCTAAGTAGGATTATGGTTATGCACTATGGTGGCCTAAGAAACTAACTACCAGTATTATGACATAAATGAATATAGTATACGTTTTTTTAGATGAATCAGAGTATGCACCAGTAAGTGGAGGCTGAATTCAGTGTGTAGTGTTTAGGTTGGGGGTTTAAGGCTTAGGGTTTAGGGTGAAAGGTTTTTGGGGCTTCATGATTTGGCTTGAGTTGGGGGCTTTGGTTTGCGACTCGAAGCTTGCGGCTCAAAGCCGTTCGTGGTATGTGGGTGTTCCAAGAGTGGGTGTCTGCCTTGCATACCCCTAGATGCTATGATCCTTCCTTTACAAGCCCCCAAAATGGGACCCCAATTTGTTGGAAGACACCATATGGTGCTGAAATTTGGGTTAAGAAGGTAGGAGAGCAAGCTTTCAGAGCAAAATTAACCGTCCCATTCCGCGGGACGTATACTAGGCGAACTCCTGCGAAATGCGGAACTCCCAAGAAGCAAGGGCTTTGGTTGTGCTTGATTCAATTTGTTTGGCCACCCAAAGCTTCTGAACGAGCACCCTGAAGCGAATGTATGATGGTCAGCGAAACCGAGATTGCTGGCTGGGGTTAAGAATTGTTGAACATCCAGGGTTCAGCTTATGGTTTGCTCTTTAAAGCTGTGTCAACTCTGTTCTCAAAGTGCCGCATGCAGGGGCTTAAGGATCGTTCGCGTGCAGCCTTGGGTTTCTTGTTGTGTGGTGAGATTGTTGCTGACGACGATTGCGGGATCCTGCACTCGCGAAGGATATCCACGCACCAAGGCTGGGATGGGCTTACAAACCTTCTCGTGAACTTCAACCCTGAACCCACGCGATGCAAATGAATCGAACAATCCCCGGCCTCGAGTCTTGGAGAGCAGCACCCTGATCCAGAAATTGAAAAATCCAAGAAAACACGAATGTCAACCTTCAAACGCCTGGACCATGAAATTTTCTGTAACTAGTTCGACGCTGAGAACCCTTGGGACACCCCTACCTGTGGTTTCAGCACCCACAACCCCTGAATCCAATGGCGCTTACCTGGAGGGACGAGCGGGAACTCTGTGGCTGAGTTCCAACCACATTGATACTCAAGTCAAATCATAACGAAGTTTGTTAATGCGTAAACTCGAGTTGTTTTACACGCACGTCCTGGACCATGTGCCCCCAACACCCTTAAGACCACCAGTCTGCCTCCAGTCGACCAAGATAACGGTGGCTGACTTCCCCTTTTTCCAAGGCCGGAAGTGTGTCGCCCTGTCGCAAGATTTTTCGCAGTGGAAATCGAAACCAGAGGTTGCTTGAGGGCTTGAGGACAGCGGGATTGACATGTACAGCGGACAGATTGAAGCCTCGATTTTTTGGAAAATTTGACGGCAACGCTGGAAGGAATCAAGGCTTCCGGATCGCAACCTCATTATGCACATGTGGAGAGGACACGGTGTGGGCATCTCTCAAAATCATGGGCCATTATTGGGAAAGTGGTGCTTTGTGAAAATTATAGATGGCCTGGTGCTGATTTTCAACCGCCTTGTCAAACCTTGTCTCCAATCTTCACTCAGCTCATACTGGATGCCACGAAGTGGCATCAGGATTTCATGTCGTTTTTCTGGGCAACCTGAGCCTTTGATTAGCCTCGGGCCGCGGCTCATGGTGAGCGTCAAGGCTCGAAAGCTGGAGCAAGCCCTAGCCAATGCACGGGACCCCAACTTTGCGCTTGAGCCCAGGCTATTGCTCGCAGACAGAATCGGACAAAGTACTCCAGGGACCAAGTTCCAAGTTTTGGCGTACAAAAATACAACCTTGAGATTTTGACCTCAACATCTTAAGGCTGCACTGCTGTTCTAAGGCCTCCGCAGGCGCCACTGCACAGCCTATGATTGCACAGCTGCAGCTGCTTAGAGGAACCGTTTTGCCTACATGTAAAAGAAACTGACACCACGTGTTACACAAAAGATTAGTGCTTGAATGCAATACCAATAGTCAATACACACAAGCAGAAGATTGAAAAAGGAAGGTACTGTATCAGATTTTTATTCTGGCGTGCGCGTACAAGAGACTCACATACAAGACCTTCGGTTTGAGGGTTTGGGCTGCTGTTACAATGTGAATCGATTATGTCACAATGCGGCACCGATGGGAAGAATCAAGGGTGCTTCATCATCGTGCAGCGTCCTTTCATCGCCAGACGGATCAGCCTTACTTTTGGAACATCTCCACTTCGCGTCCCAGCTTCGCGCTTTCCTGTGGGAGGTAGCCCTGCGCCTAACCCGCAAACTGTAAGCTCCAATATCCCAAGTCTGAACCTCACAGCCGTGTGGTTGAACACCACAGCCATCTAACACAGAGTTTAGATTGTGAGGATTGTTGACTTTGGGGTCTGAGGGATTGATAGACTTCTGGCGGCACCTAGTCAAGTGAAGGGTCATGTCTTGAGAGCTCCGGGGCACTCCTTCAATAGAATGATATAGGGGCCTATCTAACTCGAACGTGTATATTGTATTCTAGGTGTCCCAGAATTATATGGGCATACCGTACTTGTTTGGTAATTCTGCGGGTTCTACCGAATGTGACCTAGGGCGATTGAAAAGAGATCTCCACAGCCTAGCAACACATGGCCTGTCTGCACAAATCGTCAGGATGCAGCGCTACCTCAGACCCGAATATCTGAACCCTGAATTTAGGTTTTAAGGTCTGGGGATTGGGATGCGGGTTTAGGGTTAAGGATGGGGGCTTAAGACTTAACTATGAATGGCTTGCTGATGATCAATTTTGTAACCTACGTACTAAGTCTCCTGACCCTGTAAGTATGGTCGCCGATGTTTTGTACATACCTCATCCTGCATCATGAATTCGAATCACATAGTAGCTTCCATCTTCTTTTTCATTCCTTCATTCTCTACACCCTTAACCCTAGCCCCTGAACCCTAAAACCCCAGACGCTGAACCCTAAACCCTACACCCTAAGCCCCAAACCCTAAACCCCCCCATCCTAAATCCTAAAGAGTATAGACCGACCCCAAAATGCATCCAGGACTAGATGAGCTATAGTCTAAACTCCTAGTATCCCCCTTAATAACCCCTATAGTAGTCCTATATATAATCCCCTATATAACCCCCTTTAAGGAGTTTAGACTATAGCTCATATAGGGGTTCATATGGTTCGAGCCCGTGGTTTTGCGCAGGGTTCAGGGTTTACGGGTCTAGGGATTAGGGCTTGG
>CAJNIZ010000667.1:0-31323 GCA_905231905.1 Symbiodinium pilosum | reverse complement strand
ACCCTAAGAACATCGTAGGTATGATAAAGCCTGGCAGTGCAGACATGATAACACTCGCAGCTAGCACAGGAGCGCGCAACACCTGCTGCTGCCAGTTCAATTCTGTCCGCACATGACCATGAACATAGTGACCGTATGCCACATGCTGCTGCCTTCAGAAGCGGTTCTCAACTCTGAATACAACAAAGGGACAGAGCTTTGTAAACCGCTCCATAATTGCCACCGAGGAGATATCCCAGCTCAAAGGCACTTAGACAAAGGGCTCAGGCTCCTGTGTGTATTGCCCCTTAAGTACATGGAATAAGGCTTTTGGATGCTTTTGGGTACATGATAATGAGATCCCCATATACCCCATATTCTATCTACTTAAGGGGGACTCTAAACCTAAACCCTAAATAGTAGTTTCCATCTTCTTTTCCATTATCCCTATATCACCCCTATATAACCCCAATATGACCCTAATATAGAAACCACAAACCTCAAACCCAACCATCTCTGGGCTGCAGGTGACTCGGGTTGCCTTGAAATGCATGCCGTCGCTTACCAGGCCCTAAGGTTGGGGGGGTTTAGGGTGTCTAGGAGTCTAGGGTTCACCCTCCCCCAGCGCTAACATGGAGCCTGTTAAGTGGGCGAGATGGGTTTCCATGTTTGTGGGGGAGGGTAAGGGTGTGTGTTCCTGGAATTTTCTGAGCTTTGTTGTTGGTTGATGTGCTTGCCTTTGCCCTAAGGATCCAAATAGCCCAATGTAGGTAATATTTGCAGACATTAGGACCCAATGTAGGTAATATTTGTGTACGTGGATCCCTAGGGTTTGTGGTTTGGGCTGGCAGCGGGTCGTTGATTCCTTTCGGCGCGCGACGGGCTACCATGCGAATCGCACAACGTGTACTCGTAGCCTCGAGGCTGGTGAATCTTACGCGGTTTAGGGGGTTTATTCCGGTTATATTGGGGTTATATCAGGGTTATATTGGAGTTATATTAGGGTTATATCATTGGTTTAGGGTTATATTAGAGTTATATTAGGGTTATATCATTGGTTTAGGGTTTAGGGTTGAGGTAGCAGCTCAGTTCCAGGCCTCATGGCAAAACATCAGCTTTCTCCTCGGTGCCAGGGTACCTAGGTGTTGCAGCAGCTACCTGGACCCCCAAAGTATGTGAAATAATGGCCCTTTATGGCTGTTATTATGGGTTTAGGGCTATCATTTTACATACTTTTGGGGTTTAGGTACTATGCTCGTTGAAGTTCTTCCAGCAGGCTGCCTGACTTGTCATACAATACTTGTTGCAGACTCGATTTGCAGCTCCTTTGAACAAAAGTAACCCTAGATGGTACGTTCCTTACATAGGGGGACCCCAATACTCGCCGCTAAGTCATGATGCTTGTTAATAGGAATCCCCGGAAGGTACCGCTAATTTTGGGAAAAAAGGTCACGACTCTAGTACATACCACAACGGCAGCATTTCATAAAGCTCTAATATCCAACGCCGGTAACCCCACCACTAACATCAGGACCCCATGATATTTACGTATCATGTGACTAGAACAAGGCTGTAATTTCTTAGGGGTTGAGGATACCTAGCTCCTTTCACTCCCATCACAGCCTTAAGCCCTTTAACCTAGACCTCCAACCACCCTCTTTTTATGGACTTAAGTACTAATGCTAGGGCCCCTACAGCCCCTACAGCCACCTTCATGGACATCATAGGGCCTGCATTAGGTAATATACATATATACATAGAGGTAATATTGGGATAATGGAAAAGAATATGGAAACTATTATAATGGGTTATACAAGGGTTTTGTAGTTTAATATAGTTTTAAGGGAAATATTGGGATAATGGAAAAGAAAATGGAAACTATTGTAAAAGGTCATATAAGGGTTTTATAGGGTAATATAGTCTGAGGGGATATATTGGGATGATGGAAAAGAAAATGGAAACTAGTATTATTTGAGGGTACGGGAAGAGTCTTGGAATCGCTTTTCTCAGGCTCAGAGATGAGAGGCTGCACCGTGTAGAAGATGTCAGCAGCATTGCCATCGCCGAGGTGCTTTGTGGGTGCAGGCAGTAGAGATGAAGCTCAACGCTGTCCTTTATGATACAGCCCTTATAATACCTGCAGTGCTCGCCATATATCGGCCAAAATCATCGCAATTCCCCCATACAGGCTGGTGCTAGCCGTCATCACTACAGCTGAGTTCTACCGCCGCCGCCGTCTCGCTGCTGTCACCCAACCTGCTTTCTCCTCCTCCTCCCTCCTACCTCTCCTACGACTGGTACTATTATGTGCGACGACATGACTTGCTCTATCTCCACCAAGCACTGCCGCTGGCAGGACGCAGCGGTAGCAGAAGCAGCAGCAACAAATCCGCCGCCGACGGCAGCAGCAACAACAACAACAACAACACCTGCAACAAAAGCAAATGATAATACATGTTCCCCACTAAGTACTAAGGACCAGAAAGTCAACATTAATATGACTATTTCTTGGAAGGCTGCAGCAGAGGGCGCAAAGACTTTCGACCTCATCATCTATGATGCCCTTGCTTTACAGGCACAATGACGTCCGTGGTGCGCCAGTCACTGATAATGATCACAAGGGGTAATGGTAGTTGTATTTCGGTCTTTGAAATTCATACGTGGCGGGACATCACACAGGCAATGACTCTCACCCTACTTGCTATTATTGCCCTTTCGTTGCCAAAGTTTCAAGCGTGCGATCAGGGGTGGAGATCGGGTATGAGCAAAATATGGATGTTTCCGAGCAGAGTTTTGCTTAGCATGAAAAGGAGGAATAGACTTAAACCCTAAGCCCTAAACCCTTTAGACAGCTGATGCTTAAGGCCAAAGCTGCTAAGGAGGGCATACTGCAGATTAGCTGAATGGCCTTCAAACTTCCAAACCCAATTGAGGGTTTAGGGTTAGGGTTTAGGGTTTGGCCCTAAACTCGATCTCTTTGTCATGCACATGGGGAGATGTACAGGCAGAGCTCTATTCAGACTGCTGGTGTGGTGAATGTTGCAGGAATCGGCGAGCGCAGATTTCACACCTTATGGGCCAGTTATGGGTCTCGCGTTGAGGACCCTATGATATGGACAAACTTTTCAGCGTACCCAACGTCACGAAATTCCATGTTGAATTGCACAACTTTCTGGTTTCTGCGACTCGGGTTTGTTTGTTGGGCTTGTTCAGTATCCGGTTGTTTTTCCTAGCAACCTAATACTTAACCCTTGGTCCCAGACCCTAAATCATAAATCATAAACCGAGGCAGTCTTTCTTGGCTCTTAGGACTTCTGGTCTTCGGGCTTCACATTAGCAGCGTACCAGCACGTGGAACTTCAGTATAGCATCCGCTTCATCTCTAACATCCCTTATAACATATGCCCGTAAAACATTTCTATTGCCCTCAAGAAACCTCTCAATTTACACGACATCACGCTACAATGGCCACACAGCACCTTTACAAGCTCTTGAATACTTCTATAGGATCTAAGCGCCTTGCTTCATCTGCAGCTTCGCACAAGACTTGACTACCCCAATGCGGGGATCTTTGTAATTCTACCCCCTCAAATTAGCGGCCTTCAATTATCGAACTAACTGTTATATGGCTCGAATGGTGTCCCACTGTTTGGCGTTACCAAAGCCGTCTCTTATGCTGCCCGCTAGAATGGAACCCCTTTATATCCCAAGCTTTCACGTCATGTTCCATTCGTGTTTCCTCGTGCATTGATTCTCCATTAGAGGGGTTCTTTGCAGTATAACTCGAACCTCAAACCCTATAGATCCTAATCAACCCTAAAGCATGAACCCTAACCCCTACACCCTAAACCCCTAAACCTTAAACCCTAACCCCCCCCCAAACAAGATTCGGCGCGGTGAGGCAGAGGAGCGGCCCACCAAGACAGACTTCTTCGACGTTTCTTTGGTCCAGAACCTACGTGACTTTGCAAAACTCGAAGGGGCAGGGGCAGGATGAGAGATTTACTTGGGTTTGGGTTTAGGGTTATGGGTTTTGGGATTTAGGGGTTTAGGGATTTAGGGTTTAGGCTTTAGTGTCTAGGGTTTAGGTTTCAGGGTGGGTTGGTTCAGGGCTTAGGGTTTAAGGCTTCAGGTTAGGCTTCCAGCGGTTTAAGCTCGGGGTTCACCGTTTGGAATTTGAGGTTATGGGGGAGTATGGCAACAGGCGGACTTTGCAGGCGCGAGACAGGTCCCAAAAATAATGTTGAGGGGAGGCGAGATATGGTCCTACGTCCCTTGAAGAGGTATGGTATAGGATACTTCAAACAGACCCCAAAAGGACTTTGGCATAGTAATTTCGTCTTCCCTACATGACAATGTCTATCAACTCTTAGGTAAAACCGTTTCTATTTCATTGTCCAGTTTCTTTCCATGTCATTCTCCATTCTATAACTGGGGTTATGGATCCATATAACCCCTGTGTGATCCCTAGAGGCGGAACTCATCTAGGGCAAAGCCTCAACCTTCTACCCGTCATGGCTAGAGAGCTTTAAGGTGAAGTCCAAATTCTAGAGCCAAGTGAGTTGTATTATATTTGGGGATACTATGGTACCCAATATAGAGTAAGATTATATCCTCCTTTTGGGGTATAGTATTTTATACAAGGAATATTATCTTACAAGGTTCAACCACTAAAAAACACTACTCAAGTAAATAACTTCGGAGTCCAGGAGCAGCCTTCAGCGTTGAGGGTTTAGAGTTTTGGATTCAAGGATGGGGTGGAGGGTTTTGGGCTACGGTTTCATAGGCTTTGGGTTGAGGACTTGGGGTTTAGGGGTTTGAATTTTTGAAATACGCTGTTGCCGTCCAGATGTCATTTGCATGCTGAAGAGTCTCTCTAGAGGTTTTGCCATCCTTCTGCACCCCTGCTAGCCTCTCAACTCAGCTTTGTACATCGTAAAACCCTGACCCTCACAAGCAAAATCCTCACGTTACCCGCTATTCACACCTTAAGCCTTGCAGTGCGCGTATTTCGGCCTAGACCTTAGAACAGAATCAAGCCCGGATGCCGTATTTTCAGCCCTGTCAGCTGGAACTCTGGAGTCTAGACTTTAAACCCTTGACCCCAAACTTACACCCTGAAACCCTAAACCCGAAACACTGCGGTATCGGGATCTTCTCTAGACTGCAGGAGTGACAGCTTACGATCGCGGCTTGATTTAGGGTTTAGGGTGTAGGGTTGTAGGGTTTAGGATTTAGGTTGTAGGGTCTATTTAGGATCTAGGGCTTATAGGGTCATAGGGTTTAGGGTTTAGGTTGAGAAATGGCAAGCAGGACTTGTAATCCCCTACCATGGACCCTAATCCTGGCGGGCAACCTAACTCAAACTCTACCGGTCCTGAGTGCCGAACCCTGCGTAACCAGCAATCCGGCCGCCAAACCTTGACAATCTTTTGCGCATACAAAGACTCCTACCATAAAACGAATCTCATATATTTTGTTGGCCAGGGTACAGGATAAACCTCAAACCCTAAACCTTCACTTCTACAGGTAAGCTCCTGTCCCCGCATGGCTTGCTGGTGGCTTCTGCTGGATTTCTTCGTCGACCCAGACGTCTCCAGGACTGTGATTGCCTACCCGCGAAGACCAAGGCGTCAAAGATTATCCCCATAGGAGCTGTAGTCTAAAACTCCTTAAAGGGGGGTCATGTGGGGGAGTAGCGTAGGGCGTATTAAGGGGGATACTAGGAGTTTAGACTATAGCTCATGGGATTTGTTTAGCCCCAATCATGGAGAATCCAACGGACAAGAAGATGGAACATGAAGTGCGAGCTTGGGTTTATTTGGGTTGCATAAGACTGAACACATTGGGCTACACGGAGGGTCAGGGGACATAGAAAGTACAGTAGGTATAATGGGCATAGTGTGGGTTACTATGGGGTACATAGGGATGATCAATTTGTTATCAAGTCCTCATAACCCTACAAGTAGAATCCTATTGGAGAGTGTATGCGGTCAATGTGGGGGCTGGGGATCTCAGACTCAGATTTCAGGGCTCCGGGCCTGCGACTTCCTAAACCGTTTTTGAGGCCTCTCCATATGAGGTCCGGTTGCGCGCATGTGGCCTTTTGGCAAGGCCATGAAGAACAATCCTGGACGGAGCTTGCAGAGGGGCGTAAACTGCAATTCGGATGTACCTGAGAAATTGGGAGGTTGGGGCTCCAACGCACGCATCGTGCAGCCTGCAGTGTCCCGCAAGCCCTGAACTGACTTCACATCCAGACAACTACGCCCCAACTTTGAACCCTAGAGACCCAAGCTCTATAACTCCACCCTCGAGGTCAAGGAAAGCTCCGGATGGGTAGTTATCATGTGGGTATCCTGAGTTGGAAGCGTATATAGACCTCGAATAGCTTCATTGCCCACTTATCCAAGCCTTATGTAAGCCTTTTATCTGGGTGCCCGCCTGATAACTACCCACCTGTGGGTGTCCTCGACAAAGCAACTCTACACCCTAAACCCCTAAACACTGAATCCATAAACCCCCAACTTAAGACTCTAAACCCCTAGACCCTAAACCCCACAGGACTCCTACACGACTTTACGGCAATCCTTCGAAACGGTTTGGACGCTGCAGTTTTCGGCACCAGACCAGGGTCCCGAACAAGGGCATGTTGTGGCCACTAACATGAAAGTGGGAGTGGGTAGGGTTTAGGGTTTGGGGTTTGGGGCTTTTGACATCTTAGGGGATATATTGGGGATATATGGAGATAGTGGAAGAGATAATGGAAACAACAATTTAGGGTTTTGGGGCTTAGGGTTTAAGGCTTTAGGTTGCTTGGCGTTCTGTGGCTTCTTAGGAGTTTGTACCTAGGCTTGTACTGCTTCCTATTCTTTCAGACCTGTTCTATAGTCGGTGTACTTTTGGTGGCTTCCAATTCTTTATGACCTTCATGCATGAGAGCTTCTTGCTAGGAGGAGTTCTGTTGTTGTAGTACAGGCGTCCGAAGCGAAACATGGCCTGCCGTCTTGTGTACCATAGGGGTCAAAATGTCTACCAGTATTATGGCCCTAATTTCCTGGACTTGCTATGGTACGGAGTACTTCAAACAGACATCACACTGATACTGGTAATCACCCGTAAAATCCCATGTTGCTATCTCCTCATATGCACCCAGTTTTCATGTTCCGTGTTATTTCCATTTGATTCTCCATTATTGGAATAATATCCCGAATCCTCGCATAATCCCTCTCTCTCTGTCTCTCTCTCTGTCTCTCTCTCTCTCTCTCTCTCTCTCTTACATATATGGGTGTATATATATATATAGATTTATGTACATATATTTGCTATATCCCCCATGCTCCTACATGAAATCCGGCCTATTTGTTTTCTTTCAAGCTGGCGCCTTACAAGCGACATGGCTCAATTGCCATGCGGGAGTTTTGCACGATTTCCACCCCCCCTCCCCAAGTTCTGGACGTCCCCCTATCGGCGGTCAGGGATGTGCGCAGAATGTTGTTAACAGACGATTCGACAGAAGACCTGAACCCGAAGCTGCAAGCTCTAAACACCAGGGCACCACTCTTACAATCCGAGGCCCTATACCCAAAGCCTTAAGATTTCAAGCCGGAGTCCTCTCACAGTAGATTGCCCCTCTCTGCATCTTAGGCCTTTATGGCTGGCGCAGGAGATATGGCTTCGCCAAACCTGACCCTCGCATAGCGGAATGGGTTCCAGTAAGGCAAAAACAAGTGTTGTCTGTCTTGCAACTCTATCGTCAGGGAGTGATTGCACTGGCTCATATAAGGCCTGGATTGGGGCCAAATTTAGGGGGACCTGCAGGATACGACCTGAGGGTACACCATTGGAATCTTGGATTAAGGCCTCCACTGTCAGACTTTCAGGCAAATGAGTTTTCTTAGGAAATGTTGGGGTATTAAGATGAACTCAGCTGGTCTTGGCCGTGTAGGGGTTTAGACCAAAGGGTTGAGGGTTACGGTTCAGGATTCTCTGTCCTGCCCCTGTCAAGCAGGCAACCCCATTGTGGTCTCAGAAAGATTGCTTTCCAAGAGTCCTAAACCCTAAACCCCAAAGTGACATGGGGGTTCCTTGCTTGTTTGATGGGCCCTCTGATCTTCAGGGTTCTTATTGCCTACGCATATCTGTATTGATGACTAGTGACGACTTAAACCCTATTAGAGGACTTACGGGGCTTGAACGTGGGTTGCAAGTACAGGTATACGTCGGCTGTAGTTACACTTCCTTGGAAGCTTGGTTTCAGGACTTGGTTTGGATATCAGCACTTCGACACCTGCTTCTATACCCCGGAGCTCCACCAGGCAAGCATGGGCTACAAGGTTTTAAACACCTCGCAAGATATCTGAACCTTCTAAACCCCCCTGGCAATGAATATTCCCCGTTGTAGTGATTCCTGCATCCACTGTACCAGTCGGTATAATCCATTCCTTGGACCTTATGGCGTGCCAGGAAATGTTCCAGTTGATCTGCTGAAAGCTTTGCAGCTTTCCTGGTCCTCCCATTCGGAATGCTACCATCTTAGCAGGTTCCTGGAAGTCTGTCCGGTGTGAGATTCACCCATTGGCCTAGGGCTTGATTTCATTGGAGGCTTGAGGTTTAAGACCTCTGGCTTCCTGGAAGCTAAACTCCTTGGAGAAGACTGAGACTCTTTCCTGCAGCAATATAAAGGCAAGGGAAGGAACAAAAGCAAACAAAGTAGTCATGGCATAGCAATCAAGCAAGAGCCTTAGGAACGACAGCTGTACAAGTAGAACCCCGGGCTGCGCAGGGCTTAAACCCTTCAACCCTTCACCCTCAACCCCCAAACCTAAACTTTAATCCCCTATCTCAAACCCTTCATTCTTCCAACCCCCTAAGACCTAGGCCCTAGAAGCCCCAAAGCGGGCAGATAGGCCTTGCTGACGCCTTCCCGCACCTTGAGCGAGATTCTCGGGTGGCTGGCCTGAAATCAGGAGTTCAGGGTTAAGGTTTAGGGTTGATCAAGGGCTTTGGATTAGGGTTTAGGCTTGAAGATTTCAGGTAGGGGGTTCAGGCCCAGGCTTAGGATCTAGGATGGGGGTTGTGTAGGATTGTGGAAAGGAATGGCTTTGGGCATCTCAGTGCTGAGACTTCCTTCACAGAACATGGTTTTGCACAAAAGCGAAGACTTATTGGAGGCTCTGAGAGCCGGTGTTTCCCTGAACCATAGAATAAGTGGTATAGGGCCAGGTGGGTTTGCTCAACATGTTTGCTCAAGGTTTGGGTGTTTAGGGATGTTTCTGTCTGGAGGGGTTCGGGGTTTAGGGGGTGGATGGTTTAGGGTTTAGCAGGGGTTGCGGATTTAGGAGATTTAGGGTCTAGAATTTGGGGATCGTGGCTCTAGGGTGCCCTGCTTGCAGGCCCGGGAGAGCAGTGCGTACGCAAACGTGAAGTTCTCAACCCCAGGAAATACATACGTGTACCAAAACGATCCAAGCCCCAATGCCTGCTGCTACTTTTCTGCAGTTGCTCGGAGGCTCAGGGCAAATATAGCATAATTGTAGATACTATCATAACCCAGCTGCCCCTAAACCCTGAGCCTCACAGTAGATATTATCCATCATGTGTTAGAGGTTGTGTACTGCCCACTCTTACTAGCAGTTGGATACTAAATATATCATAATCATGTAGGGCCCTTAACATGACCCCTACTATAGCCTCTTATTTCATGGTTGGGGGCAGGACCCAACTAAACCCTAAACCTTGGGTCATTCCCCTCTCCAGTAACTGTCTTTAAGGGTGCATTTTATTGTGTGGTTATTATAGGTCCTGTTTCCTGTTGTGGTAACAGTTACTGTAAGGGGGAGTAACCTAACCCTAAATCCTAAACCGTAAACCCTAAATCCTAAACCCTAAACCCTAAATCCTAAACCCTAAACCCTTTAGGACCTCAAAAGCAAGGCTCCAGGTGCCTGCAGAGCCAAACCTGGCAGCCGCCAACTCGCTGGACCGAACCCGGAGCATTGCCCGGGTGCCTGAGCGAAGCTGCACGTCTTCTGGCCCGGTTGGCGGGGTTTAGGGTTCAGGGTTTGGGGTTTAGGGTTTAGGGTTCAGGGTTGTTGTTAAGGGACTTGAATGAGGTTACCATAATATGGGTAAGATAGTAAACAAAAGGTTTCCTCATTTGACATTTAATGGTTTGTGGCTAGGGCGTTTAGGGTGTAGAATTCAGGGTCTGGAATTAAGTTTATGATTCTCAAAGTGGAGCATGACGTAAGCGTTCAGGATTTAAAGTTTAGGGTCAATGGAAGATCCAACTTAGAACCAGGTTATCCCAGAGTCTCTCATCATTTTTGCTGCACATAAAGCTAGTGTTTTGTAATTTTCCTACCTGGACTTTGCGGATTGGGATTTAGAGTTTTGTGGCAAGGGCAGGAGGGGTGGGAGGAGGACGAAGAGCCCGGAAGGGGGGGTTGTTGGACTAGGGCTCAGGATGTAATGCCTAGCCTCGGAGTGTACCGGTGGCGTTTTCAACCGGTTTGGAAGTTAACTCTCGGGTCTCGGACTGAGGGTTTAAGTTTCAGGTCTAGGATTCGTCCCCCTTAAGTAGAATATGGGGTACAGGGGGATCTTATTATGATATACCCAAAGCCAGATTCTATCTATTTAACGGGGACTATACGAGTTCAGAGTTTAGCCTTGGGTCCAGCGCCTTGGATTGGACCCCGGCTGTTGAAGCACAAGGGCAAAGGCTCCTCATGTCAACTTATCCTCCTGCAAAGTGGAAGCCCATGTGAGCCATAGTCTAAACTCCTTAAAAGGGGGTTATATAGGGGATTATATATGGGACTGCTATAGGGTTATTAAGGGGGATACTAGGAGTTTTAGACAATGGTTCATATGTAGGCTCCCATGGAAGGTCAGCAGTTTATAGAGGCCTTTTGTGTTGACCTCCAGTTTCGGAGTTTTCAGAGAACGTCGAGGCCAATCAGACCGCCTCCCGGTCCTTCTTGGAGGCCCATGGGTATCAATTGTTTCCTTAGATGCGTACTTACCCAGTCACAAGCTCCTCAGTGACCCAAATTTGACTACACCTGGACTAGAAGTACAATTAAAGGCTCCTAAGTCCCCAAAATTGATTACAGAGGTACGAATACAAGCTCCAAAGACCCCAAATTTGATTGCAGAAGTACAATTTAAAAGCTCCAAAGTCCGTAAACCCTAAACCTGTGGGCCTCCAAGTAGACTCCCAAGCCCTGTGGCCTTGCGGTTAGCCGAGATTCAAATTCACAGCACCGCAACAGCAGCTTGCTAGCAAGCTAGGGGTTCAGGGTTGAAAGTTTAGGGTTTAGAGTTTAGGGTTTTTGGGGTTAGCATTTAGGGGTTTAGGGGTTATGGGTTTAGGGTTTAGAGTTTAGGGGATCCTTGAGGGTTTCGAAAGTGTTGGACTAGAGTTGTGGGAATTGGGGTCATGTGGTAGTCCTCATGAGAAGGAGCACAGTAGCTTCGACACGTTGCTTTTTAAGGTTTGGATTTGGAATCTTTTTCTTGCGTGGTCCTTATGAAAAAAAATAGTCAAACTCTGGCTCTGGGGAGAGGTCCATACATGCTAGCCCCAATCTAGACCCCAATATTAACGTAAAATCCTTGCTAACATGACCTCCCAAAAAGGACCTCTGATTTTTGGATGCCCCAAGCTTTCTCACTCCCTCCAGAATCTGCTAAGGTTGTTTCCTAAACCCTAAGCCTTTATAGCCCTAAATGTAGGGTTTAGGGTGAATCAGGAACCCAGAATTGTTTGGCTTGCAGGCAACTGGCAGAGAAACAGACGAAGTACCAAAAGCTCCGGGTTGCAAAGGAGATGCGTCTAAGGGTTTAGGCTTTAGGGTATGTGTTAGGTGGACCCCCCACCCTGTAATAGTGACTATGAGGTGATAAGGATTGCTATTCCTATTATGCCACTATTACAGGGTGGGGGGCTCCTCCTAAGGTATGTGGAACAATGGCCCTCTTGCATGTTTTCAAGGATTCGTGGTTAAGGTTCTGTAGCCACTACACCCCGCAAAACCAACATGGAAACTTTTGGGCTTCCAGGTCAGTTTTGCGGGTCCACCTGAAACCCTAAACTCATACGTCGGGCTCCCGCAGTTCTAAGCTTGCAATGTTGTTGTTGAAGCGTGGGACGAGAGGTATGACAAAACGGGTGAGATGTTTTGTTTCATGACCCCGAAGTGGGGAGGGACCTCCCAATTTCTCACGCTCTTGATCCCTTGCCCTTGATACTTGGCAATCCCCACCCCGTAACAAGCAGATCTTGATAGTGGCCAACATAAAGTTGGTGACATGCGTTGCATTTCGGGGGTGGGGGTGCGTATTGTCCGGGATTGCCGTTTCATTCACCAGCTCCTAAACCCTCAGCCCTCCACCCTATACCCACAACCCTAAGCCCTATACCCTATACCCTGAACTTTATACCCTAAACCCTATACCTAGGAATTTGGGTGTTCGGGTCAGGGTTTAGGAGCCATGGGGTATAGGGCCAGGGGCTTCCAGGTTTTCAGCCTGATCTTATACCAAAACCATGGGCCACATGAGCTATAGTCTAAACTCCTTAAAGGGAGGCTAATTAGGGGGCTATATAGGGAGTATTATAGGGGTTACTAAGGGGGATACTAGGAGTTAAGACTATAATTCACATGGGCTTAGCGCTTCGCTTCAGCTTCTCATCTGATCGGCCAAAAAGCAATCCTTTCCTAGCATGTGTCGAATGATCGAGAGCAACTGTCGCATGAAGGCACGAGCTTCCACAAATCCTAAGCGAGAAAAGCTGCTTGTATAGGGATCAGTCAGTCTCAGGCTAAAACATCAAACCATGCACTCTCTAGCCGTCTTTTGTTCATGTTGGGCCGCCTTCGCAATCTTCGAGGCCAGCGAAAGACCTCCAGATTGCGAGGCCTCTAACCCCAAACCTTTAGCCGCAAACCCTCAACCCGCGAACCACAAAAAATCAATCGTGCAGCTTGGCAGAACCTCGCTTAGGCCAGCCGCTTCGGAATTAATTCTGCAGGGAAGCCCCCACTGCTTCCCCTCCCAAGCCAAAGCCTACGACCCCATCTACAGCATACCTGGGATAATCGACACTTGGCTACTCCTACAACTTGCTGGCATTTTTGAAAAAGTCAAGTCACGGAAAAGAAGTTGCAGGCTACCATCTAAGGATTTGGGGTTTTGAGTTTGGGGAGTGGAAAGAGGATGACAACTTGCGTCGACTGTTTAGGGTTTACATTAAGGTCCAAGGAATGGAGGAGAATACTGCATTTTTGTGGGAATGTCTAGGGGCTCCATACTGATAGCAGAATGTGGGAGCCATCATAGAGGGCTTGGGCAGTATTCAACCCATATTCTATGCAAGGAACTCTGGACCCCTTTCCATCAGTCATTGCCATACGATTGAGCCCTGCTTGTTGCTCGCAATTCACAATGAATTAGTCGTCCTCACATGCAGGCAGATTCGATATTGATATAGGAAAAGTCCAGAGAAAGAATTGCAGAAGATTGCGTTGGCCTCTCTAACCCAGAAGATGAATCAGTTGCTTTAGGAAGTAAGACAACAGTAATAGCCATTATCCCTTCCCCGTACACATAAGCTCCAAATTAATTTTCCCAGTGCAGTAAACTTAGGGGAATGTGTATTGTCAGGGTATTGATGTTTCAGTATCAGGTGGAGGAGGTGGTTGTTAGAGAGGAGGTGTGGTTCAAGTTCGTTATAAGATGGAAGTTCTGAGTGACACCAGCTCTTCATGTTGCCATGCTATGTTCTATCTGCTGGCTTTACAGGAGACACTAAACCCTAAACCCTGGGAACGTTGCAAAGCAGATGCTGCTTCGAACATGTCACCTTTTGCTCGGAAGCCCCAAGTGTTCTATAGGGTCTCTAATCGAGTTATTTACGCCCTCAATCGCAGCTTTTTTCGGAGGAGTTCGGGGTGAAGGAAATATCTATTTCCCAACCCTCCCAACCGTAAACCTCAAACCACAAAGCCCCGCGACAGTGAAGGCTTAACACTCCAAACACCCTGAAGCTTGAAAACCCCAAAGCCCAGCAGAGAGGAAATCATATGGGTGGTTGTCAAAATTATGACCCCTTTTTGGGGTACCCTAAATATTAGCTGCCGTATTATAATAGGGATCCAAAAAGGGACCATAATTGTGATAACCACCCATATGTATATATATATATATATGCTTTCCATTTTCTTGTCCATCATCCCCATATAAACCCCATACTATCTGAACATTATAGTAGTTTCCATTTTCTTTTTCATTATCCCCATATAACCCAATACTATCCGAATATTATAGTAGTCCCTAAACCCTAAACCCTAAACAGGAGCCCGAGACTGGATGCACAGCCCTATACCTCGATGAGGCCTCTATCGGAGGGTAGCATAAGGTTTCAGGTCTAGGATCTAGGGTAAGTATAGGGTTTAGGGTTTAGGGTTTAGGGTTTAGGATCTAGTGTATGTATATGAGTTTGGGATTCAGGGGTTTCTGGTTTAGGGCCTGAACAACAGAGAGAAAGCGAGACGACAAAAGAAAACAAACAGGGAACTTGGCTTTTATGTATGGTTGAGTCATGCAGGTGCTTAGAATCAGGTTTGGGGATCCATTGTGCGAAAAGGATATAAGGATTACAAAGGGATAGCAATGGCGATTCTGACGTATACGTAAGTCTTTTCTTTAGGGGGGCTTATAGGGACTCTCCCGGGGTGCGTAGACTAGGCATAGAAGGCGGGTTTAGGGTTAAGGGTTGCAGGGGTCTAAACCCTAAACCCTAAACCCTAAACCGGTCAGGGTTCAAGGTTTAGATTCAAAGGATAAGGTGTCAGCCTAAGCGGCTTCACTAAGAAGAGGATGTTTAATTACCCCAACCCCTATCATACGGACCCCGTAACTATCATATGATTGAAGCACCTTCCTTATTTTCAGGAGCTAGGGTTTAGCAGCTTGGTCTCAGTGTTTAGTTTTTTGGACAAGCCTCGAAAGTGAAGAGGAGTTGGTTCCCACGACGGTTCTTGTTACTTGAACCGTTTCTGGCTGGTTTAGACCTAGTTACCCAGACTCCTGGAAGGATCCAACAAGACCCTTTCATAAACCCATAGTAACTCACTCTCTCTATACTTCCCCAAATTATCCTAGGGCGTCTAGTTTGTAGATTCTTTGGGATCTTTGGTAGGATGCAATGCCCAACCTTGCAAAGCAAGTGGACAGATAAGGTGAACCTATTGATATTGAGAATCCAAGCATGACGATAGGATACTAAAATGCTAAAATTCCCGATGTAGAAGGGGCTCAGGACCATGCATATTTCTAGTAACGGCTGAACCATATGCGCCATAGTCCAAACTCCTTAAAGCGGCTTATGTGGTCGATTATATAGGGGACTACTGTAAGGGATATTAAGGGGGATACCAGGAGCTCCGCCTTGCTCATAGATGCTTTTCTTAACATCACCCTTGTACTCTAACCCCTCCGCGTAGCACAACAGACCCATTTCCCCATCCCGTTGTTGTACATTTCCCCCGTAGCAGGCCAAATCGATTGTACAAGTACATGATTGAAGTTAGGGTTTGGGTTGAGTGTTGTCACTACTCGTGGTTGGAGGGGAGGAATCCGCTTGTAGTCCACATACAACCTGGTTATTGGTTCCTGAAAAGTTGGAGAAGTCCCTCAATCCGATGCCTTCATCTTGTCATGTAAAGCTGTAGCCTACACCCTAAAACCTAAACCCTAAACCCTAACACCTAGAACCTAAACCCTACATCCTAAGCCCTGAGTTGAACCTTAAGCTTCCTATGATACCTCACTTTGGAGAAATCCTGCACCCAACAAGTGCGTAGTCCCATAGTAGCTTGATTCTTAACCCGTATGGATCCCCTACTTCAATACATCCACTTTTGAGGGTTTACTTGAATCCCACAAGTATGTATAAATAATGAAAACCGTCTGTTAGACTCTTGAAGAGGTTTGAGCCATTATTTGTACCAACTCTTGGGACCAGGTAAGGTTTAGGGTGTAAGGTTTAGGGTGCCCCTAAAGCCTGAAACCCTCTTTGGAAAAGCCTGACATGTTATGTGTGAAGGAGTTGCAGCTCACCAATGTCTTTGGGGCGGCTCTGCCCGCAATGTATAGAACAGGGCAGGTTAGGATTTTATGACCATAATAGGGATATAAACCCAAGAAATCAAAGAGCACTTACCCTCCTAGGGCTCCTTTTAGAGTGCTCTTTGATTCTGTTTATCCTAGGTCAAAATCCTAACCTGAGGGTGTAGGGATTAGGGCTTATTGAGATGGAGAATTAGGTGGAAAAGCAAACGGATCATGACATGGACAGTCTTCTGGATTTCCTTGTTGTGTGTCATTATGGTTTTATGGTAGGTAACGATAATATACTACCCCTAAACCCTAAACCTCCCAAAAAACGAGCTACAACATAGGGGGCTTTAGACTGGAACATAGAGGTCGGAGGTTTTATGTTGCTTTGCTGTCTTCCTAAGGTTTCGGGCCTTCAGGGCCTTTAGAGTTTAAGGCTTACGGTTTAGGGTTTAGGGTTTGGTGGTAGATTAGGGGGATGCCGAGGTTCCAACTCGTATGCTGCTGCTGCAACCGCTGCAGGGTTCAGGGACTCATGGTTGAGGGTTTAGGTTTGTGGAAGCATGGGGTGTAAGGTTTACGACTTCGGCCAACAAAGCTGTTCGTAGAAATTCCTGATATTCCTTTCATGTTATTAAAGTCTACTCCACCCCCTCAGTCTGACTGGTTCAGGGCCCCTACCTTTTGCTCAGGACCAGGCGCGTGAAAGGCTGAAGTGTTCGGTGTCTGAGTTAGGTTTGTGTACTCACAAACTGGGATAGCGGTTGTTGCGAAAGAAGTTTTGCTGAGGGAGGCCCATTCCCAGGAAGAATTCAACACACCCAAGCCCATACCCTTTGTGTTTGAAGGGTGTCAAACTACTTTTCAAACTTAGCTGAGACCCCAAACTTCATGTTCTAGGTTTGCTATGATTCTTCATGCCTTAGTCGTTCACAGTCAGCTTTTTACCTTGCTCAAGCTGGGGGGGGGGGTACTTATTACGGATGTTCATTCAACTTCTGTTTCACATAGGGTGACGATACTACAGCCTTACGCGAAAGACAGGAACGAGCAGCAGATGTCTCTAGCAGTCGCCAGCATGGTTGAGAAGCAGGCACATCCCCAACATGTCCGACAAATGGCAGATTTGGAGCTCCAAACATTAAGCCCGCTGAGAGTCTAAGTCCCATATACGGAACTCAACACCTTACCTAGTTTGCCAAGGCAATGCAATGTAATACTTTTTTGGGGGTGGGTGGGTTAAAACAATGCGTAGCAAAACCAAAAAGGAACTATGGAGGATCCTCGGGGGAAAAGTTCAAACCCAAACCCCGTCCGTAGGCCGGCATGAATCCTAAACTTTAACCTCGACAGGAAAATCAAGGCTTTCAAAATAGGAGCACCGTGCTGGAATTGCGTATGAAAAGAATTCTAGCATTTACGGTTGTGTATTGCGGTTCCCTATCGCTGGAAATCCTCATATGTTCTTCAGAACTGAAAGTTGTGTGATTTAGCTGGTGGTTGTCCCCTTGATAATTTTCTTTGGTCGTCTGTGCTTGAGTCAGCTGCGCGGAACGCAGAAGAGTCAGCTACGGCGGATACGAAAAAAATCCTGTGTGACCCCAAGCACCTTAAACCTTGGGCATTATGGTATTATAGTATAGTAAGGGTAATGCAGGATTTTTAGGCTGCGATACCCTGACCATCCTGTGACTTCCTTTCCCAATGCGAACCGCGCGGAAAATCCTATACCCTAAACCTTTAGAATCCTGAAAACAATAGCTCCAAAGACTAAGACCCTGGGGTGAAAAATCTAGATTCATCAGTTGTTGTGATAAGAATGATGAGTTGGCATTAAATTGGCAGATTAAGCTGAAGGTTCCAGCTAGAGCTGCCTAGGCCTCAGCTCCAAGTCATGCACCTTTCAGCCAAGCACCACCTCAAGTGCACACCCTCCTCATGGGACCCTGTTCAGTGTCTTTCCGCAAAAGACATTGTCACCGTACTTTGGATGCACACAAGGGGTCCCAAACATCTTGGGACAGTCCCAAGACATCAAAACCCTGTACCTGGAACCTTGAGCCTTAAATACGAAACCTGAGCCTGAGTGCACATCGTGGGCTCGAAGCCCTGAACCCAAACTGAACCATACTCTCTGCCCAAGGGCTCCCATGTAGTTCGTTTTGGGGCTTGCTATCATTTTGTGATAGGGGTTGGCACATACTGCTCCAGCAAATACATTCCACACAAACTCACATCACGAAAGCTGCCCATCCTGAACCCTCGAAGCCCTAAGCCATAAACCTTAAACCGCTTGACCCCAAACTCAGGACTTCTACCATGAGTCTTTAGTCCATCCAGCTATGGCCGCGCTAGGGCCACGGGGACGTCACCTGTTCGCAAAAGGTGGGGTGGGGGGAAGGATATAAATGGAAGAAGTGGCAGTATTTAGGGTCTGGTGCTTGGGGTATTGTATGCTGCCTACTCCCAAACCCCCAGTTGCACGCCTTTTCGAGGTTACGGAAAGATTGGCTGGAGCTTAGGTGTTGCCAAGTGCGAGTGAACGCGATTGATACAGATTTACATACTATAGTAGCTTCCATTTTCCGTTTTCTTTTCCATTACATGTTATAGTAGTTTCCATTATGTTTTCCATTATATGCCCCTATATATATATATATACATATGTATGTGTATATATATATATATGTGTATATATATATATAACCCTAAAGTGTGAATGTATCATGCTGGGCTGTCGAGTTGACAAAGAGGTTTCGGATTTGAAGCGGTTTCCAGTTTGCCTGTAGGGTTTAGGCTTTAGGCTTTGTAGTTGGGGGTTGAATCCTCGGGTCTTTGGGCTCTTGGTGGTGGATGGAGTCCTCATAGTGATTCAAGGAAAAAAACCTGCCTTTTTCAAAGGCATGGAAGGACTTGCAATAACTGGAAAAACAACATTCTAATGGCAGCTCCGATCATGATCCGGGCTTGTGAGTTTCTACTGTGTCTTAGACCGTAGCTAGCGGCCTGGCCAACTAATGCGGAAGCCTGAAGAGTGAGGAATCTCGTGCGCTGGCTGGTCATGTATAGCTATCAGTGAACACACTCCCCAAGGACGATCCTAGTAATCTAGGCCTGTATGTTGGAGGATAGTCAAAACTGTTGGGTTAGGAACTATCCTCCCCTTCCTGAATTCCCAGTTTGGCCGCATGCGCTTCACGGGTCTTCAGGTAGACTCAAGGAAGCTTGTCCCAAACCTTACACCTTGCACATTGCTCCACCCTTTCGCAGCCCCCAAAATCCAGTACATTGTTGATAGCATTATACACCCTTGATGAGGATCCTACAAATGGCCTTCAACTGGTAAGAAACAGACAGACAGAGTGATAAACCTCAAACTTTTCCGTGTGGTCTTTGGACTCTAGAGTGTCTATAGTTTATAGTGGGAGTTACTGACAGCGACCGAAACTTGTCTTTCAACTGCCATCATTTCTTTTTTGTTGCTGTAGGAAGGAGGACTTACGTGATGCAGAGGGAGTTGTAGCATCCTTGTATAGGCGAATGTTTGTGAGTGTGGGTGGAAGGTCGACCCATGGTCCGACATCCCAACCCTACACCCCACAAACCACAAGACTGTGCACCCTGAATCTTCGAACCACTGTCTCAATGCCAGAACCTCGAACCGCCTAAGACACTGACTCCCTAAACCATGTCGCCCCCAAATTCCAAGGCCGAATTCTTGTCATAGGAGCTGGTGATGGCGGCGTTGCCACTGCCCTCCTTAGGCGGCTTGGGCATTTGAGGGTTGGGGATTCCGGGTTTAAGATTTAGAGCTTGGCGGTGCTGTTGTTTCAAGGTATCCGCGGTTTGGGATGCTGGAAGAAAATCTGAAGATGCACCCTGAAAAGGGGCCTCACAAAGACTCTTGGCCTTTCCTAGGGACCTTATTTCAACTTCCACCTCAGCTCGGGGAGGGTATAGTGATTGCAGCCTTAGGATAGACTCAACAGTAGGAGGCGATGCTTATTGATTGTACAGTGTATCGACTGGTATCAATTTCCTTCCCCAGGCTACCATGCACAACGGTGGCCCCCGATTATTCCTGAAAGCGCTTGAGGGACCTTCGCCATCATGTTTTCAGTTTCCGCTGGATGCAAGTGGAGCTAAGCTGGTAGACTGGCATCCTGTGTGGGGGATCCAGGGGTGCATATGTGCATATTGCTGGCATAGGGCAGATGTGTGTCTCTCTCTCTCTCTCTTTCTCTTTTACTCGCTCTCCTTCGTTCATCTCGAGCAGGTATCCCCAAGTGGAGAAGGTGGTGCAGGTCGAGATCGACTCAGCCGTCCCTGAGGTTGCCAAGGAATTTCTGCCCGAGATAGCAGCAGGCTATGAGGCCCACGCCGGGGCTTTCAACATGAATGCCTCTTAATAACTTAACTTTAGAGCAATTTAGGGAGCTCCGGGATATCTGGGTGGTTTCTAGAACTCAGGGTCCCTTTTTTGGGGGGGGTCCTTGTAGTAAGGGTCATTTTAATTATATTGGGGTGTATGTTGGCATCCCTGTTTACAGAAAGTGCCATATGAAAT
Organism: Symbiodinium pilosum; assembly: GCA_905231905.1. Lineage (NCBI taxonomy): Eukaryota > Dinophyceae > Suessiales > Symbiodiniaceae > Symbiodinium > Symbiodinium pilosum. The sequence goes on along the minus strand of CAJNIZ010000667.1, from coordinate 10,649 downwards.
TTATGAGAGTTTTGTGGGGTGCCGATTAATGTGGAAATAGATAGGGACATTTTTGGGGAACGCCTAATGTAAGGTCTTTCGAGCGTTTAGAGCCAATCTGCGGCGGCAATACATGAGTTTTCTTTTTCTTCCGAGGCTTGGCACGTTTTAATCCTAAACCAACCCTACTGCCCTCACACCCTGAAGAATTACCACGATAATGAACCGGAATGAATCCCTTCAGAATACTTGTATGCCGAAAATATAATGTCCGCACTTCCAGTTGCTTACTGCTCTTCAATGAATCTTCATACCTGAAACACCACGGGTAGTTTGGTCGTGCTCGTACTGACCTTGAGGAAGGCGGCTGTCAGCAGAGATACAGCATCTTGAAATGTTTACACAGCGCGTAGTTGCTCAGTCATCTCTTTCGGAGATGTTCCAGCCCGCATCTATAGGTTTTCAAAACCTAGGGTCTCTTTCTGGAAGGCACCTCAAATGACGATAGCAGAGCTTTGAAGTATGTAAGGTGGACCGTCCGGTGGACCCCTATGTTGGAAACTACATACTTGGTTCTTGCAGAATGGCGCAGGGAACCGCACAAGTTGTTCTGTTCTGGTTGCTCAAGCCCAGAACCCCGAAACCCTGAACTCTGGCCTGAATCATTTCGATCCCCCTTCACAAGGACAAAGCTCCATTGAAGGGCCCCGAACTCACAGATGATGGGTAGTTCCAGGGCGATCTACCAAGAGCGAAGTTGCATGTGATATAATCCCCATCCATGATCAAACCCCTCACCCTCCATCCAACATTGAATGTTCGCCGTTACTGCATTTATACTGGGTAGGCCCCTGGGATATTTGATATTTTCCCTAATGGCTTTAATAAGGGGCCCCATATACTAATATTTTTCAAAGGGTTTTAGGGGCCAACCCAGTATACCACAATGGAATATTTCAAATTCGCGCCTGGGGGGGAGGGAGGATGTTGGAACGGAGGAGATTACTGCAATCAGTCTGTGTTTTACAGCCCGGCTCTGCCAACGAATGCGCATAGCAATGCAATCACATCCCCCTAAAGGCCTCATGACCTTCATTAATGCAGGGCCTAAATTGCCAATGTTCCGGTTCTAGTTCCCCTGTATAACTATGCTTTCAACACCCTCAAAGTGATATGTTTGATATTCTGGCGCCTGTACGACTCCTGATGTGGCTGGCTTGGGGGAGCTTTATCTGTTTTCTTCTAAAGTTGTCCTGCGTGAGGATCCGCGCCATGAGCTGGTGATCATGGACGGAGTCGTGTGGGCCGAGACCATGCGCGTGCGTTCAGACATGAGGCTGCATGTACATGGGACGTCGTCGACATGATGGTCCGTTGTTGGCTCTTGTTCGGCTACCCAACTACCCAATACAAATTGGGGCTTTTCAATGCGTACCCTACAAAGGACCGTCATTTTGACAAGCTACCACATGGATTAGAAATTTAGGTTTGGCTCGCCTTGCTTTTTCATGCACGTCAGCTCCATGAAATGCAGTTCGAAGCTTGAAATCGACTTCAATCAAGGCTCAATTCTGGGAGGTTCTAGCAGGGGACAGTACAGAAACCTTTGTAATTGGCATACGCTCGTTCAAAAATCTTGGCTTGGTAAGTATGATTTCACATCTTCCCTATGCTTTCTGAGTGTTACCCGCCATGAGAGGGGGCACGCCCCAAAGCCGGATTCTAGAATTTCAAGGAGTACATAAGGACCCTACCTCGCACCCCAACCCTCAACCGAAACCGTATGAGCCATAGTCTAAACTCCTTAAAGGCGATTATATAGGGGACTATTCTAGGAGTTACTCAAGGGGATACTAAGAGTTTAAACAATAGCTCGTGTGAGCATGCACGTCTCTATCAGGGCAAGCTTCGACTTGTGCATCATCGACTCCACAGATGACCCTCTTGGGAGTCGATGGTCTGAGAAGTTCTATCAGCATCTGAAGGATATCTGGGGCCTTTGAGAGAATTCGCGTTTCGGGGTGAGGCTGGATTTCCTGGTGTAAGGGTGCAGGCTTTTGCAGACATGCTGTGGGTTTAGGGCATGGGCGTCCGGGAGGAAGGGCTTGGGATATGAAGTTCCAGTGCGAAATCTGAAGGAGCTCCTGAAGCCTTATGGCGCAGTCGTGCAGAAGCCTGGTGTTGCTTCAGGACGTCTTTGGCCTCTTTCCTATATACTGGATTATATAGGGGACCATTATAGGGCTTATTAACTTGGATACTAGGAGTTTAGACTATAGCTTTTTTCCTGTTTCTGTTGTTTGCTGGTTTCCCCTTGCTTCAAGATGCCGCACATATGCAAATGGCCTTCACCGTCTCACCATGCGAAGGCGTTCCAAACGTTGTGCGATCCCCGCGCCACCCCTAGGTATGGTCCAAGGCGTATGTGAAGGACTCCACAACCCCCTAAATCCTGAATCCTAAGCAGGGATAGGTTGGAAACTATGCTTCATGTTATCACGCTTGCTTCCTATATGACCACTATCAAAGCCACGAGAATTTAACTGCTGTAGATGTAAAAGGGCCCCCTAACCTATCCTAGAACCCAAAACCCTAAACCCCAAACCCTAAACTCCAAACCCTAAGCCCTAAACCCTAAAAACCCTAAACCAGGAATGTGGGTAGCCAGATGGATGAGCTCGAGGATTTCCGGAAACTCCAGAAGGGCTTTCGATCGCGGCACGTCATCAACTGCAACACACCAGACTCTCGAGTTTAGGGTTTAGGGCTTAGGACTCAAGGACTCCTATGCAGTTCCTATTTGGGTTTGTTATGTTGCTTTGGTAAGGGATCGTGGTATACTGCACGTAGTTTTGCAAGTAGGGGGCTTCAGCGTGCAAGATTGTTGCTTCTCGACATTATTCCTCAATCTGAGCGGCATTGCATATTGTCGTGCCATTAAAGCCCTCCAAGGGAAAGAGTGCTGCGAGTTCAGCTGACCAATAGGACCAGTCAGTCGTGTCCCTTTGTTCTATTGTCGTTTGGTTGCTGTTCTGTAGGAGCACTAGATAGATGTTCGAACGCTCTGGCACGGCGCGCCTTTGAGCTTAAAATGCGATGGGCGATTTGGGCTGTGCTGATGTACTGTGCATGGTGCTCACAGCAGTCAACCTGGCCTGGAGCTCTGATCCTTGCAAAAGGGGGGGGCCTCGACATGGACCCGAGTGTACGTCGATCAGTCCTCACCATGATATAGTTATACCACAAAAGAGGCCAAAACGACCAATGGCTTGGGAAAAGCCAAAGTAGGTACAGGTGAGCACAAAGTGCAATGTTTTTGCTTCCGTTGGCCGAAAAATTTTCCAGATTTATGATCACTATAACCTGAAATCTTGAACCCTAGAACCTTAACCCTAAACCCCAAAGCCTGGACCCCACATCCTTAGCCCTCAAAGCATGAGCCCCAAACCCAGGACTATCCATCACCCTATTTCGCTGCCTTCCTCACTGAACAGCTGGACCCTCACGAGGTGCGGGTGCATCGAAACATGGAGCTCTGTGGAGGTTAAGCCTTAGGCTTTGAGGTTTAGGGGGCGGACCCTACAGACATGATAATTAACGGGTGCATGAGGGTTGTCCGAAATCCCTTGTCTTTGATTTACACAAATGACAACTAAGCATAACATAACTTGTCAAAACGTAGGCACTCGCAAGGTCCGCGCAAACACGCCACACGGAAAGGTGCAAGGGCTCAAAAAGTCTGATGGGCCTGTGCAAGAAACATTTTGAGCCAAATTGTTCGCGCCAGCTTGGCGCAAGCACGGCGCAAGCCCCCGCTTCCAGATGAAGGAATGGTGGACAACTCCCCGTTGATACACATATAGATATATGTCTCTCTCTCTCTCTCTTTCTCTCTCTTTCTCTCTGTCTCTCTCTCTCGCTCTCTCTCTCTCTCTCTCTCTCTCTCTCTCTGCTTCCTACAATCCATCTACCTACCTGCGTGGGGTTGGAACTCATTCATTTCTGCGAAGATATCGTACTCCAAGAAGACTGTCAGCGGGCATGCCTGAGAAAACTGTCACATGCAGAGTGACGCTCAACATCCAGCCGACAACTGTTGCATATGACACAATCATCACGTTTGTATAACCCTGTGGCAAATCAGTTAGAATTTCTCCCATTGAAGCCCTTCATCGTGAAGAAGATTGAGCTAACGATTGATCAAATTCGATCAGGGCACATGCCCATTTCTAGACAATCACTGGTCCTTGGTACAACCCAAGGACAAACGCGCCAAATTGAGTTCGGATTCCGCCCAGTCTTTCTGTGTCCACGACTGTTCATAGAGGCGGAAAAATCGATTAAGCAATAAACTTCGATCAGAGTGCTGCCCATGTCTAGACCGTCCTCGACCCTGTGTAGAAGCCAATTAATTGACGCCTAGTCAATCTGGATTGGAATTCCGCCCATACATGGAGTGCCCTTAATTCAGCCAAATGTAATGTAAAACACCAAACTTCAGGTTGGATAGAAGCTCGCTGATCCAGTAGAGGAGCCAACCAAATATTCATCACATTGAAGAGTATTTGGCATATAGTTAGGAAGTCCGTAAGCTCATAGAAATTTTCAAGCTTTGTCAAACTGAATTGAAATAAAGTACGGTTTGTCATAGGGACTGCGTTTTTCTATTGGCCTATTTTCAGAATCACGATATGGAAAAACGCAGGCCCCGTGACAAACCCTGCGGTTTAGATATCTCTCATTTCTGGCAATCCCTACACCCATATGGAGGCCACTAAAACGCTAATCCATCTTCAAGCGGGCCTCCGTCCATTCCCAGAATATCTTTTCATGTAAAACCCATGGTGCCAAGTAAAAACCTCAAGAAGGTTGCTGCCCAAACATTCTGCCTGCATGAATTGAAGCACATGTTCAACAAAAGGCTTGTTTGGCATTAACTGGACTCAATCAGGTTGTCGTGTGTTCCTGGAAGGTTCTGATTTCTCGCTGAAACCCAAGCAGGGAAACGAGTCAAACTCGAGGAAGATCCAGATAAACACCTTTTCCATTTGGATAAAACTTCAGTACTGCTCCCCCTCAGTAACAGTTGGATAATAAATGTAACATGGTTATATATAGCCCTTAATAGGACCCCTAATATGGACTGTTACTGGGTGGGGGCAGTACCGAAGATAAAACCGATACCTACAATATACAAAACCTGCGGAAAGACCACGGTCAATCGAATCAGCTCAACAGGCAGTCCCAGATAATTCTGTACGAGCTATAGTCTAAACCTCAAAGACAGTTATATAGGCCTTTATATACGGAATTATTCTTGGTGCTTATTGGGGGGGATACTAGGAGTTCAGATTGTAGCTCACATAGAACCTTACTCCAGCAACTCATTTGCTTGGGCTTTTGCGCCCGTTCCTGGACAGTCTGTTCTTTCATGTCTAGCCCTTTTGAAGACGAAGCAAACTCAAGTAGGAGGCGGGCCCTTCCTAGATGTTCCCTGATGCTACGTGAGCTCGAGTCTGAACTCCTTAAAGGGGGCTAGATACGGGTTATTAAGGGATGCTAGGAGTTCAGAAGTATATCTCATGTAAAAGCCAGTTATAACCTAAGAAGTGTTGAGCGAGGTATTTTGCCACACAATTTGCCGGAACGCTATGGACTTGGATTGAGGTGTTAGGCTGTTAGGCATCTCCTTCTTGGGAAAACGTTGTATGTTGGGAGAACACAGGCTTTTTTAGGTTGAATTTCTGGGCTCAGACGCCTGGAGTCCACTGGCCGGTGTCAAGGTTCAAGACAACAATCCTAAGCCCTAAACCTTAAACCACCCGGAAGTCTTTTCTTGATGTGCCTAGGCTTTGGTGTCCAGATCCAAGGGACGATGTGGTTTTCAATGTTGTTCCCTAATTCTACAGATTTGTGCTCCTTGTGTGAAGTTCTTATCAGTTCTGGGTGGGCCCCTGGGATATTTAATATTTTCCCTAATGCATAATGGCTTTAATAAGGGACCCTATATACTAATATTTTCAAAGGGTTTTAGGGGCCAACCCAGAGTTCTTATGTGATTTCATAGTGCACGACCAACCTATCAGATCGCCTCCCCACCCTTCCTGCCACGAAGATGGCCATGTAGGAGATGGCAGAAAGGGCAGGCGTCAGAAGCAAAGGCAGTATATGGGCTGCGTGACGATGTACACTGATTATTCAGGTATCCTTGGGCATTCTCAAGGCACAGGATCAGACAGTAACCATTCTGCGCAAAAATCGGGGTGGCAAGGGCAGTATACCTAGGTCCTTACAAAGGACTAATCACCTTCCCCATACAATGAAATCCTCCACCCCCCCTGATATTGAATATTCCCCTTATCTTAATATAGTATATATTAGTGGTTCTGTAGGAGCAACTCTGGGAAATATGCAGGTGGATTGGGCCTGGTGGTCGTCACTGCAACTCGGGTAGATTTGAGGATATGTTTGTTGCCTTGAGCACCATATACAACGCAAACGACATTATCCCTCCCTTTTCTCCATGTAAGCCCTATATAATACATTCCTACGTAATCTCTAGAACCCCTTTACGACAACGCCCCGTGCACTAACAGGAATCTTCTGTGCGAGACGTTGCACAACTATTTCCACCCGCCCAGAGAAATTGCTTTCTTGTTCGTCAAAAGTACAGATATCCTGAAAAATTACGATCCTCTTTCTAGGTCGTAGGTCTAGTAGTAGCAAAGCAGCTTTGGGTACATGGGGAGGTCTTGAGCTCGGAAAATACCAATTCCGGCTTATGTTCCTAAATGCTCTATATGGCTCGGCGTGCCACCGTTTTGTCCAGGGTGAGCGCTCAAGCCCTAAGACCCCTGAGCCCCCTTCTCAGGAACATGCCGAAATCCCAAAACTTCAGCCTTAAACACCACTAATGGCCATCTCAACAAGAATACTAGAATCCCGTGTCACTGAGCCCTGCACACCTTTCACATCCATGGCAGGAATAATCTAACCTCCTAGTGTCCCGCTTAATAACCTGTATAACCTTCATATTAGTCCCCTAAATAATCTGCTATATAACCCCCTTTAAGGACTTTAGATTGCGGCTCATGTCAGGAATATTTCTACCATCTACTACCATCCGACAGTTCACAGCGCGATGCTGTCAGTGCCACGAGAGACAGCCGAGTTCTACCTGGAAGGGCCGCCAGGCTGCAAGCTCACGGCTTTGGGTTTGGGCGATTTATGGCGATTTAAGGCTCTAGGTAATAATAGGGTTTAAGGCTCTGGGTAATGATGGGGCTTAAGGCCTTGGGTAAAGGTTCTAGTCTGCAATGCTCAGGGCTTGTGCCTTAGAATGTAGTGTGGGGATGAGAGGTCAGGGACTCGGATACGTGGAGCGTGCCGAGTGATGGAGGGTCCTGTGCAGGTTCGGGGATGATCTGGCGATTTTGGCGAGTATCGTGCTAAGAATCACATATTGTATAGAAGCTGATTACAGCAGTCGCATGCATATTTCCGCAATGTCCACGTCGTGCTACCTTTTACTTCTGTCCATTTTCGATCCATGTGCCGGACTTTTCCAACTGATGCCATGAGTTTGGAGTTTTCCTGTTCGCCGGGTACAGCAGGTCTAGCCATCATCCACTTTAAACCACAAATCCCCAGTCGGCAACAGAAGCTTCAAACAAAGTTCATAAGCTTGCCAGCTTGCCCATGAAACGTCATTGCTCAGGTGCTGTCCAAATAACCTTAACACTATCTGGGCCTGTATGTCCTTTCTCTTCTGGGGGGGGGGCGTGTGTTTATAGGGTGAATCCCCAAAGAGGAACCCAATACTATAAGCTAAGCCCTAAGCCCATAGCATCCCATAGCTATGGCCAAGTTGTGACCTGTAGTCCATCCTTCCGACAGTGACGACTACAGATTACAACATTGTTTCGTAATATGCCTCCTCAGTTAACAGGCCCCCTTCGAAAAGAAAGTCGTCAACCATTCACAATGTACATAGCTCCGCGCAAATAGGTTCTTTAACGGGGTGAGAGTTTTCCCAGAGTTGGCTTGCCTCTTGCTTTCGTGTATTGTGTTTGGAAAGGAGAACGCAACATCACTTGGTTCAACACTCAGAAGCAGCCCTGATGTGTCCACTTTGCATTGAAGGACTCAACATCTACCCCTCATGGACCTGCACAGTCCATACATACTGGTCACAGTCAAACAACCCAAAAGACCTGTATGTAAAGTTGCCTGTCTGGCCCTGTTGAATCCTTCTTCTTGCCTTTCAAGCCAACAGGCTCAACGAAGGTGCGAGCCCATAGCTTCAGCATATTCTTCCACCACTCCCTCGTAATCTTTGCACACCTTCACAAGACTTTTTCCTAAGCCTGTCTACACCCTCCTCCATTCCCGAAGCCTGAGCCTGAACCTAGCTGTTCCAATAACTGAGTTAAAGAAAACAACTTGGCAACGTACTCCCTGCGTCATCCTGAATAAGGAGTATAATGTCACCTGAAGAATCCTCATCTATCGCCTGGTCCTTTTGAAGAAGACCAGGTTGTCTTCGAGGTAGACCTCTTGCCGTGGTTCATCAGTCTACCCTAGAACCGCAATTCCCAGAAACTGTATATCCTAACACTAGCCACGAGCGCACTCTGTCAACCTTGAGAGCCAGCATTCAGGGTCTTCTACTGCGTATAAATGCGACTACATATGGGGATCTCCAAAAACAGGGGGTTGCAATGTAGACTTCAATATGTTATAATCCGACAGGGACTCTCAAAGAGGTTGGCCGAGAGAGGGGGCCCTTTCGTTTTCGGAAACTCCCATATCAGTATGCAACCTTACCTTTTGTGCCGCTACGTCAACCCCTCCGCACCTTTCATCCCGCGGACCACACCTGCCAGCTCACCGCCAAGATGGCACTTGCAGTAGCCAACAAATTGAACCCAAACCAAACCCGAAGTCCTAAACACATGACCCGAAACCCCTCGCCGCAAAAAGCTCTTCGCCCAAATCCCAAAGCCCCGAACGCTAAATCCTAAACCGAGTCTCGCTGGGCCCTCCTGAACCTTAAGTTAGAGCTTAACCCTCTATAACCCTAAAGAATCCATACAGCCCGTGCGACCCTTACAAGCCCGTATGACCCAGGGCAAGTTTTTAGATGTATTTGAGGGTTGACCCTAAATCTCTAATCATGCAGTAGTTTCAATTGTCTTTTTCGTTCCCCTATACATCCCTACATAACCCACATAACCCCTGTGGCGGCCAGCAAGGAAGCCGTGGCAGCCTCACGACGCCGCCCTGAGCAAGCAAATGCTTGCCGAGGCTCGCTCGGAAAGGGTCCGAGCCCGGCGGGCCAAGGCCAAGGAGAAAGAAGAGCTGTGAGAAGGGTTCAGGGTTCAGGGTTTAGGGTTCAGGGTTTAAGGTTTCAAGGTACTGAAAATCCGAAAGTTGTCGAAAGCGCTTAGGGTTCAGGAAATTCAAGGCATTTACAAACGGCGTAACCCAAACATAGCTCCTTAGCATAACCCAATTATAGAGATTTTAGGGGACTCAGGGGGCTTGTAGTAGGGTTCTAGGTTCCAGTTCTTGGTGGGTGATCACTACCCTGCACCTCCTAGCACCAGGGAGTTTAGAAGTTACCTGAGAAGTTGTTTCAACTTTGTGTTGATTTGCAATCCTGACAGCCAGCTTCAATCTTGATTTTCGCCAGGGTTGCCGGAATGTAGAAGAATATGTTTTAAGGTTTGGTAGCGTTTAGAGGGTACTGGGGTTGTCATGTTTTGAAAGGTTAAATGATTTCGGGGAAATAGTCTAATAGGAATACTGGGCAGTTTGTAATGTAGCGGCCTGAGCAAATGCTTGTGTTATGGGTTCCTTTTACATATACGATATAGGGTACCTGACATGCTCTTGGAAATGATCTAGGCCCCTGCATTACATGGTCCCTCGGATATAGCCCTAAATACCCATTGCGTAGTTCATGTTCCATTTGATTTTCCATTCTGGAGGGCTCAACCCCAGACCCTGAACATGATTGACCCTCTTAAAGGGACTTCAGTATTTCTACTTGTTTAGGCGAAGATATGAAGCGGTGGTTTTCAAGCATTCTGCACCGAGGGAAAGCGCTTACTCTTCCCCAATTCAAGATGTAACGCCAACAGCTCAGCTCTTCTTTTGAAGAACGGCGGTCTTTCAAGGGACCTAAGCCCTAAACCCGAAACCCTTGCCTTGGGGTTCCTTGCTCGTATGCGGCAGGCTTGTCTGAGTCTAGGGGCTCGGAGCTTGCCGAGAACACCCCCGCTGTCCCGGCACGACCATCTAGGTTGTGTCGTGTGTGCTATGACTGTCCCTGAAAGTTTAGGGCTTAGGGTTGCGATTGTGAGTGCTACGTACGCTCTTAACTCAGGACTCCACATACGGTGGTTATGGCATGGATTATCCTTACCCCTTGCGCTCCCTTAACTATCTGTAAATAAGGGTAATGAACGGGGCACCTAGAGGGGATAGTATAGTGGTGGGTGGTTAGGAAACTCCAGACCCTAGATCCTGAACCCTTAATCCTAGGAGAACCCATGATACCCTCTGTTACTGGGTTGCTCTTGAGGAACTTAAAGTTACTATAGTAAGGAAGCCTCATTAGTTGCTATACCCATATTACGGTAACTGAATTTAAGTTCCTTAACGGC
>CAJNIZ010000666.1:8073-31325 GCA_905231905.1 Symbiodinium pilosum | reverse complement strand
GTCCGAACGCTGGCCCCGAACATTTTCCCCACCGGTTTCCTGGGTCCTACTTGCGCGTCCCTAGTTGGACTTCTAGGGTTTTATTGTGTATGTAATAGGCATATGACTGTATCTATATACCTAACTTAAATACCTGTATATCTATAATTACATGTTCCTACAGTGGGAAGCCCCGCCAGCCGAGGCGGGCGCGCACTAGCGTTTACAATTAAAGCCAGTTAAGATCAAATCTAGACAGTAAACTCTCAGTAACATCAGTTGGTATCTAATCGCAGGTCTCCAGAAATTACTGTAGGAGTACCTTTTTTTCGGGGTCCCTGTAATAAAGTTTATAATGATTTGGGGTCTCTGTTGGGGTTATTTTGGGAAACCACCAGTAACAAAACAACGTTATAAACCAGCACAAATCAATGGTCAAGTCAAGTAAACATCAACGCGAGACCTTGAAAATCAGTTCCTCAGTCCTTGGAAAACATCGACTAACGCCATTAACAAACCCTAAAGGTCCAAGTACCTAACAATTATATACTCACCCAGAAGCCAATACTATAATCAATATTACCCAAAACCCTAAGTACCCAATTATTGGGTACATGGAACCCTAAACCCTAAACATCCCCATATAACCCTATATATCCCTTTAAAGGGACCCAATTCTTGGGTACATGGACCCTTTGGGAAACCTAGGAAACCCAGGATCCCTTATCTGTTTTGATGCTGAAACAAGGTCTTGCTTGGATACTGCCCCCACCCTGTAACAGTCTGTATTAGGGGTCCTATTAAGGGCTATATATAGCTATACTATGAATATTATCCAACTGTTACAGAGTGGGGGCAGTACCCAAAGTCTTGCCCTTTGAAACTTGAGGATCTTCAAATTGCAGAAACTATTTGCTATCGGGTGGGCGGTTAATATGAAGGGGAAGGGATTATGGGAGCTTTTTCATGATGATGTCATTCAGGGTTCAGGGTTGGGGTTTGGGCTGTAGGGTTATGGCAAGAGCAGTTTTCGGCAAGCGCGGGCACCCGAATTAGAACCCTGTTCTGGTCATTCGGCTGCAGTATGGGGCTTGTAGTCCCCCTTAAGTAGATAGAATCTTAGGGTTGGAAAATGGAAAAGAAAATGGAGACTTCTATTTAGGGTTTAGGGTTTGTTAGCCTTTTCTGCAATTTGATGTGCTTATCGAACGCCGGCGCGTAGATTCCGCGGCCAGCATTCAAATCGAGGGTGCTCGGCCAGTGCTGTGTATGTTTCGTATTCTGCTGCGGGTCATAGGCGTATACAAACCCATATGCAGCCCACTTATGTCATCGAGTCACCTTTGGCTTGTGTAAGTATGTGTAGAAACATCTACAGATGTGTACTTTGCCTGGGCAACGCGTGCAGAACTTGTGTATATATATATAACATATGTATTTATGCGTATATGTATGAATGCACAGACATGCATATAGCATAGTCTGCTGGACTCTTCAGGTTTAGGGTCTGGATGATGCTTCCTGGCTCTTTAACCCTCCACTGAAGAATGCCTTCTAGTCCTTTAACTTCCCTAAACCCTAAAAGGAAAGAGTAACGTGAACTGTGTGAAGCCGCTAGAGATGTACACAAGGGTGTATGGAGGAAATCTTGCATCACTTAATATTCTCAATATGACGTAACTCCTAGGGGATAAAGTTTTGTTTTTTTTTTGGGGGGGGGTGGAGGTTAGGGTTTAGGGTTAGGGTTTAGAGCAATTCGTATACATCCACGAACACTAGGAGGGTCTTGGAACTTCAAATGCCTATATCATCCCGAGTTCCTTTTCATATTCCGTTCTCGTCCATTTGCTTCTCCATCATCAGGGGTAATACGTGTAAGCCCCAAGCCCTCAATACTGATTTTCATTTTCCTCTCCATTATCCCGAAAATATCCCCATGTAAACCCCCTTTACGTTTTCAAGATATCCCCAACAATATAATACCTTAAACCCCCTAAAACCCTAAACCCTGAACCCTAAACCCTAAACCCAATATAATAGTTTCCATTACATCTACATCCACAATATCACCCGCGCTCGCGTTTCAATGGCGTCCGCTGAGACATACCCAGCCAACTTGCCTTCAACCAATGACCTTGCCCAAAGGGTCCATATAGCTATATAGGGTTTAAGGTTTAGGGTTTATATTAGGGTTATATAGGGAGAATGGAAAAGAAAATGGAAGCTACAGGGGTTATAGGCTTTATATAGGGATTATAGGGCCATATATCCCAAAGGGTCCATGTAGCTATATGGTAGATACTTGGGCCTTAAAGTAGGTATATGGGAACCTCTTTGGGCCCTAAGTATATACCATATACCTACATGGACCCTTTGGGCTTGGGGGGTTCCTCAAAGAAGGGAGGCCCTTGGGGACCCCTAGGAATGTGAGCTTAAAGGGTTTAGGGTTAGGGGTTTAAGGTCTAAGGTTGGCATACGGGGATTACAAAGGGGCTGTAGAAGCCTCCTCTCAAGCAACACATAGGACATGTTTTGAGAAACACCCGCGCGGGCTTGATACTGTCTTTAAAAACAGAATAGGCGATCCCGGATATACTAAACGATCTATGAACCTCACACCCTAAACCCACACTGAACAAACGCTAATCACAAACTTCCCATGTTGCTACAGCATGCGGATTGGCCCCAGCAAAGCACCATCCGGTGCTTTGACTGCCAACACTTGAAAATCCAGAGGCGTCCATGCCGGTATTTCTCAAAAATAGTGTGGCAATTTTCTACAGGAACACCGCAATTGGGGTGAGTCGGGTGTGGTCTTTATAGTTTGCCCAGCTAAGTTAGCACAGTCGATCTTGGAGGGGAGCACGATTGGAGTCTTTTTTGGGAAGGGGCGCGTCCAACTTACCACTGTGCACCCCTTCCGATGTTCTAAGCCCCGTAGAAGACCCCTAAACCTTTAACTCTCATTTCTGGACATTTCCTGGGTTGCTGTCACGGAAATTAAAACAAGTTGTCACAATATATGAGCACTAGTTTAAACTCCTAGTATCCCCCCTTGATAAGCGCAGTAGTACTCCCGTATATAGTCCCCCATGTATACCCCCTTTAAGGACTTTAGACGAAAGCTCATATAGTATAGGGTAGGGCCTTATCCTAGTAACCTAATTTTAATTCTTTAGCAGAGGCCCAATTTTATCAAGAACTTCAGAACCTGACACTCAGCCAACTCCGGACGACTTTTGTAAACATTAACCTTCAGGGCTTACCCTAAGGGTCCATGTACCCAAGATTTGGGTACTTAGGGGTTTGGTACTAGTAATTACAATGCATATTTTGGGTAAGTATAAAAATTAGGTACTTGGACCCTTAGGTTTAGGGCTCAGGGCCTACTTTTAACATCAAAACCATCCTTTGGAGTTCAGGTCGCTTAGGGTTTAGGGTTTAGGGTTTAGGGTTTAGGGGCTTAGGCTACAGTCTAAACTCCTAGTATACTCCTTAATAACCCCCGGTGAAGGACTTTAGACTATAGCTTAGGAGGACCCCCCACCCTGTAATAGTGGTATAATAGGAATATAAGAGGACCCGAATATAATCCTTAGTATTCCTTATAGTCACTATTACTGGGTGGGGGGTCCACCTAAAATATCCTCCTTAATAACCCCCGGTGAAGGAGTTTAGACTATAGCTCGTATTACAACTTGCCCAGCTGTTTTGAGAAATCCCAATACTCCACAGGACTGGCAGGTTTCCATTGTCTCCTTGGCACTTATTGGGAGGTTTATTGGATTTAGGGGTTTCGGGTTTAGGGGTTTAGGGTTTAGGGGTTTAGGGTTTGGACTTAGTAACTACTTGGAACTGGGGTTATAACCCAACTTACGACTGGTGTAACCTATCTAGGGCAGTTAGGAGGATCATAAGGGCAGAAGCCCAGTTAGAAGTAAACTAAGTCCAATGGACCTGCAAGTAGGGTTTAGGGTTGTGGGTTCTGATCGGGCGTCGCGATGAGCTAGCAGTCGCCAGGATAATATTCTGAGGATCGGAATGGGTCCCGTTTGAATAGTTTCTGGTATACCTACACCCCAGAAGTATGTAAAATAATAGCCCTAAATCCCTCGAAATAGCCTAAAAGGCAATTATTCTACATACCCTAAACCCTCAACCCTAACCCCTAAACCCTAAAACCCCCCTTTTAAGGGTACAAGGAAGGTAGGGAGAAGTCCGATCTGAATGGTGTCTGGTACAATAGGGACTTGGACCTTCAAAGGGATGAGCAGCGAAGAGGCATGTTGGAGTTGTGAGCCATACTTGCACTAGAAATACAAATGAGTAGCGTTTTGGTGGTTAAGCCCAGTAAGATAATATTCCTTATATAAAACACTATACCCCAAATGGAGGTTATAATCTTACTGGATATTGGGTATCATAGTACCCCCAAATAAAATACTACCCAGATGTCAAGGACATGTCCATAAAAATCTTGGTATCGTTCACCACATGTATGCTCACCCAACAACAGAAGGCTCAAGACAATTCGAACAGGATTGTTAGCAGCATATAATGCGAGGGATTACAATTGCATGTTCACCCTCAGACTCCAAGTACCCAGACGACAGGGTCTGAGGTACCAAAAACCGTCCAGAATATGTGCGGCGCTAATTCCCTGCTGCTTGGAAACTTGGACGTTTAGGGTAATGGCGAATGAGCAGCTCTTTAAGAATCATTTCTTCAAAGCCAACGAAGTGGCGCCCCTGAGTTACAAAACCATATTTGCAAATCCCAGAACTGCAAGTTATAGGACTTACACTTACGAATCCCCTCATTGCCCTCTTATACCCCCAACTTATGGCGAGGGGGCCCCTCCCAAGAGTGAGGCGAATGGGAGCCTGGTCCAGTGGCTGTTCACGACCTGTTTGTTGCGCACAGTTCTCCTGCTTATGCAATTCCCAGAGAGTCCCAAAATCGTAGCTGAGAACAATCGGGGCTCACGGGGCTTCTTGAAAATGGGCATGTCTCAAAGGATGGTCTCCCTTCTGAGTACAGGCACGCTGCTACTTCGGAAAGACAAAAGGGATCCAGCTTCGAGACGTTGATTTTGCTAAATACCTCTTGTTCCCAGACCCTCCATGTACCCTCTATAAACCCTAAATACCCACAATTAGGGTCCATATACCCCTATTTAAGGGTACAAGGAGGGTCCTGGTACAAGCATTTGCGCCCTTTGGCATTCTTGTGACAGCATCATCATGTGCGATGCCGTGACTTTGGTGGACACATATTCTGGTGACAGGTCTCAAGCAAAGCCCTGTTGGTTCATGCAAGCGTTTCGAACCAAAATGCCACTACAGCTTTTTGGTATTTTTCGTTGTTTCTCAAGTTTGGGTTTGCTACAGAATCCCCAATGACTTTAAACCCTAAACCCCTAACCCGTAAACCAAGGAACAGAGCCTAGCCGGATTCCAAGCCCTTCCCCCCCCGTATAGCCCTTAAAATTGCCCAAATCTCGGTCTCAAACAATCACAATCTGTTTGGTTAAGAGGTATAGACCCTAAACCCTAACCCCGAATCCTAGAATCTCGGGTAGAGGCATCCCCTCCCTAATAAACTGCAGGACCTAGATATACTGGACTACTGGACTCCCATCATGCCTAAGGTTTAGGGTAGTTGGGGTTTAGGGTGTAGGGCTTTAGGGTTTTGGGATCGTTCCCACAATAATCAATGAACCCTCCTTCATTTTCCTTACCGTAAACCCTGAACCCTAAACCCTAAAACCTAAACCCAAGACGCTAAACCCTAAAAGCCTTTGCTTGAGACGGCTGGGAGCAGACTACCCTTGGCTTCACTTGTGGAGCCTCAGTAGTATCCATGGTTCAAGTCCTGCATGACTTATGGATCGGGTTTAGGGCTCAGGATTTGGGGCTCAGGGTTTAGGGTTTAGGGCCTTGGTTTTTTTAGGCTTTAGGGTTCAGGGCTCAATTAGGGTGTAGAGTGCCAAGAGACTGCAGACAACCCCCCCTTTTCCTCTCAACTGAAGACTCTCACCGCCCTGGCTTGCTGGACATTTGGCCCACAAATCCTGCACATCCAGAATTCATTGCTCGCACGTACCCACTATACTCTCGTACGGAAAATGGTCGAGAAAAAATGTCGCTATGTGTAGGTCCTTGTTTGAGTACTGGGCTCGCACAAGAAGACGCCACATTAATAGCAAAGGACCAAGTAAGATCTTATATCCACGTACCACACCTAAAGGGAGGGTACCATCTCACTCTAAAATGGTGAGTAAAGTATCCCAAGGAAAAAATACAACCACCCTGCCTTTGAACACAAACCACATCCCACACTCAAAGCCCTGCGATCCTCGAGCCGGTGTCAACCCAAACTTGGAAACTCAAGTAGGGAATGAGGTTTAGGGCTTAGGGTTTAGGGAGTTAGGGTTTAGGGTCATTCTCTTGAGCAGCATGCCACGACCCAATTCGCTGTTGTCCTGCTCTGGTTCCCTAGTCTCCAAATCCACCATAACCCCTAAGCCCATAACTTCGGAACTCCGAAGTCTACTGACAGTCCCTTAAACCCTAAACCCTAAACCCACGTTCCAAACCTCGGGGTCCAAGTACCTCGTTAGTCACGTACTTCCTCCGACAGAAATGCAGTACCTTACATTCCCTAACCCCTACCTGGACTCCAAAAGTATGTAAAATAATTGCCTTTATGGCTCTGATTATGGGTGTAGGGCTATTATTTTACATACTTGTGGGGTTTAGGTAACCCCTTCAGAATTCATGGAATCCTCAACTATTTGGTACTTTAAGCCTTCAGTCCTCGACTGGTTTTGGGGGCTTCCAGAAATGTGGAGTCCTTTCTGTGGGTCCTCATAGGGTTTAGGGTTGTGGAATTAGGGTTTAGGGTAGCGGTTGTTATGCATAGGGTCCATTTTCGGCACCCTAATTATGGACACTATATACCATATATGTTCCCCAAACCCTTAAACTTCCCAAAGCCCTAAACCCTAGATCCTAAACCCTAAAACCCCTGACCCTGAATCCTGAACCGTCTCTCCAGGCCTTGTCAGTTAGCGGGGGTGTGAGCAGAGGCGAGGTAGGCAATGGCATCCTCAGCAATCGTCTGTGGTACAACAGCCATTCGGTTATGGGTCTGAGGTTTAGGGTTGGAGTTCCGGGTTTGGGGTTTAGGATTTAAGGTTCCTGCTTGGGGTTTAGAGTCCAGGTACCTATAGGATATGTAATTAGGCCCACAAGACCTTTGAAGGCGCCCATGAAGGCCCCAAGTATCTACTAAATAGGTGCACGACCTTTTGTGCTGGTGTACTTCCAACCGGCTATACTTTTAAGGTTTAGGCTAAGCGGCTCTGGGATTAGGGGGTTCTAGGGGTAGCTGGCAAGCTTAAGAACAAAGACAACTAGTACCTGGACCCCAAAAGTATGTAAAATAATAGCCCTAAACCCATAATAACAGCCATAAAGGCCATTATTCTACATACTTTTGGGGATCCAGGTAGTACATACATTATGTAAAGCTGGGCAGGGCTTAGGGCTGGGGGCCTGGGAGGGTTGGGGGCTTAGCTGCTGGGACTCGGATGATTATCAAGGTACTGAGCCTGTGTAGGATTAAAGTAGGTAGCAGCTTGTGAGTCAAGGCTTTTGGATTCAGATATGTTTTGGGGCGCGGAGTTTTTGGATTCAGGGTGCAGGCCTTCGGGCTTAGATTCAAGGTTTAGGACTATGAGCTTAGGATTCGAGGGGGAGAGTTACCAGGTAGCTCTGCCTACAACATCCGTACCTGAAGCCTTTGCATGAAGTGCGACAAAAGTATATGATGCCAAAATTGGATTTAAGACAAAATTTTCGAACTCGGCCAAGAGAGCCATGGTCTAAACTCCTGGCATCCCCCTTAATAACCCATATCATACTCCCCTAGAAAGTTTCCTATATAACGCCTCTTCAGGAGTTTAGACCCTAGACCCTAAACCCTCTAAACAAAGAAGCTTCTGTAATCCCTATATAACTCCCTTTACGGAGTTTAGACTTTAGCTCAACCCTAAACCCTATAACCCTCTAACCCTATAAACCTATAACCCTAAACCCTATGGCCCTGGTCCTGACCTACCAGAACTACGACAAGGATTCCAAGAGCAGGCTTCTCCGTATCAATCCTTGGGTGCCTCTTGGTCTCACTTCTTGCAACCCAGAAATGGGTTAAGGGCATCGGGCTTTGAGTATAGGAGTTAGGGTTGGGTTGGGGTATAGGGTTTAAGGTGTAGGGTTGAGGGTTTAGGGTATAGGGCATAGGGTTTAAAGTCTGGGGTAGAGGGTTTAGGGTCTCCGAGAGTTAAGTGGCAACATCTCCCATGTATTCTCCCTCCATTCCCCTAAGGGTCCAAGTACCTAATAAACATATACTTACCCAAGACCTGTACTATAATTACTATTACCTAAACCTTAAGTACCCAATTTTTGGGAACATGGACCCTAAACCCTAAACCCTAAATATCCCTACATATCCCTATATATCCCCTGTAAAAGGACCCAATTATTGGGTACATGGACCCTAAACCCTAAACCCTAATCCCTAAATCCTAGAACCTTAGGGTTCTGGATCATTTTTTTCCGCCGAGGCTCTTGGATTTTTGGGTCCTGCCGGGTTTAGGGTTTAGGGGTGATACATACGCAGCCCTAACCCCAAAGGCTCGAAATTACCTATGAAGACCTCATTTTGCGTGGAAATTGAACCCAAATTCCTTCAAATGTGAAGTCCTGGAGGCTAAGGGTAAGTACCTTATACCTTGGGAATTATGATGCTATAGTATGCCAAGGTCAAATCAACAGTAGGAGGGACCCTGAAGGGGAACCGTTGTAGCCTATAGGGCGGTACTGTGGGGACTACCTTGGCTTATGGGGTTGTATTAGGGCTGTTTGCGCAAATGTATGGACCTGAGATTACAGGGGCTTTTGCAGGGGGTTGCAAAGCTCGTGGGCTCAGCCCTGTGGGCTGTTGTAGACACCAAGGAGCTTTTCTGATCCAAGATGGCTGGTCTAATTTAAAGATTAAGGGCTGTGCAAACAAAGTTCATTCGATTGGGGTCCGCTCTGGCAGGTCATGACAAATGGATTAAGAAGCAAAGACCCCTGAGGCCAACGAAGTACCGGCTTTGTACTCTAAACTTGGGTCCTGCCTCCGCCCGCGAACAGTCTATACCAGGGTCATATCAAGGGCTCTTTGTATTTTCATATTGTAGATACTATCCAACCGGTAGTGGGTGGGCGCAGTACCCAACTCTAAACCATGATGCTCAGGTATTTGTGCCCGTCCCTGAGCCCTGAACCCTTACTTGGGCGCTCGTCTTGAGTAACAGATCTGAAGAAATCCATGATCCCAACACCATCCTAGACACTACCTGTAAAGGCAGTGACCTACAGTTCAGTGGGTGGGGTCTGGTAATTCAGTGGTTTGAGACTACTACAATGTAGGCATGTGGGATTGGAGGTATATCCTCCGCCCCCCAACACCTGAGAAGCGCTCGAAACTTCTGCGCGGTGTAGGGTTTAGAGTCGACTCTAAACCTAAACTCCACATGCGCTATAGTCTAATCTCCTAGTATCCCCTCTTTGTGGAGTGTAGACTATAGCTCAAATCGTCTGGCACTCCTCGTGAAGCAAGGTCCACGACTTGCGCGGTCCATCTTTGCGCTGCGGGTCGCCTGTTTTTTGGGTTTTTCTCGGGTCGCCTGTTTAGGGTCTAGGGTTTATACCCCGTACTTGGAAGATCGGGAATTATCGCCCATTGGGTTTAGAGTTTAGGGTTCAGGGTTTGTTGAGTCCCATACTTGGAAGATCAGTGAATTATCCGTCGGGTTTGGGGTTTTATTTGACCCCATACTTGGAAGATGAGGGAATTGGGTTTCAGGTTCAGGGTGCCCATTTATAACTGTACAAATAATCCAAGTATAAGCCTTGTGAGTCCGCTAGTACGGTAATACCGAGATTATAAGTACCAGCTTCAATTTGGTTATAATGACCGCGATCCTCCAAGAAGGTCTCCAAGGTAAGTACTATTCGCGCACTTTAATGCCTGGAGTAAATCTGTTGTCACTCAGGGTAATTTAGAATTATTTCAATTCCCAATTTAAGGACATTGTGGTACTATTCGTTATTTATACAAACCACCATTTGGGGTGAGGTCGCTTTGAATTGCCCCTAAGGGTTCAAGAGCCAAATCTGGAGGTCTGAGGCACTAAAATACTGCAATCTCAGGCTTAGTGCGGAACACCCTTCTGCTGGGTTTGGGGTGTAGGCTTCAGGGTTGTACCTTAGGGAAAGTGTTACATGCAAAGCCAAGAGAGATGGAATGTACAAATAAGTTTAGGGTTCAGGGTCTTGAAGTAGTCAGGGTGCGCTGATGTTTCAATTTCCTGGCTGACACCCTGAGGGATTAAGGCTTTCTTTATCTAGGTT
Source organism: Symbiodinium pilosum (assembly GCA_905231905.1). NCBI lineage: Eukaryota > Dinophyceae > Suessiales > Symbiodiniaceae > Symbiodinium > Symbiodinium pilosum. The sequence continues at coordinate 20,877 of CAJNIZ010000666.1, read as the reverse complement.
CCCCAGTAACCCCTTACTAACAAGGGTACCCTTTTTCTCTGTGCAGCTCAAACAAGGAGACCTAAAATAAAGACAGAACAACGGGCACTACTGCGGTACCTAGTTATCAGGATGGGTGGCATACCAAGAGACAGAGTGCAGGGCAACAGGTTTGCATCTTATAGCAGGCTTCTAATGAGAACATCGAACATAGAACACCAAGAATATAGTAGGAATAGAATGAGAACAAAGGGCCCTGGTGGGTATATTCCGATTAATATTCCTGCCATATTCTTGGGGTTCCCTAAACCCTTAACCCTAAACCCTAAAGCCTGTTTGGGGTTCACAGTAAAGTCCCTTTATCGTAGGCAGCCCTAACCCCCGGAGCCTCGATAATGCTGAAACCTTATGCGTGCTTCGCCCTTTGGTTCTGAAAAGCCCTTACCTGAAGCCCAAATTATGCAGAATAATAGCCTTTTTAGCTATGTTTAGAAGTTTTGGGCCATTAGTTTACCCACTTTGGGGGGGGGGGGGTTAGGTAGGGTCAAAGTACTCAACAATTGAATAGTCGCGAATTGGGCAAGAGAATTTGTAATAGATTGTGGAGAAGTATATGAATATTGTATACTTGGACCTTGATAAAAGTTATCAAAAAAGTGTATAGGCGTCGGGGTTGAATGCATTACTGCCTTCAACTAAAGCCTGCAGCAACATCGGTCCTTGCAGAAGGTAGAGATACCAGCATGATGAGTACAAAGCACTTTCTTGTGGGCACACTCTAGGCAATACAACGCTAAATCCTCACCCCAAGAGAAAATCGACTCTTTAGTGTCTCGCTCTCTGTTTCTTCCATGTTGACATCTTTGTGAACTTAGACAAGACAAGACTAGCCAAAGGCGTAATGCGGCACGGGGCCATGCGGCGGGGTGTGGGCCACGGCGTTTGGCGAGCCATTGTTCAATGTACTGCCATCAGCAGCAATGCACCTGGCAGCGTTGAGCGCAGCAGCGCCATACGCTTGGAAGATCACGGCTTTGGTGTCCCGGATGTGGCCACGGTACCAAGCTGCGTCGAGACAGCTCCTGAACGAGCCTTGAACATCACGCTTCCCTCATCAGCGTTCCTTTCTTTAACGCATCCATGCCCCTTCTAACAGCTAGCGTCGTGCAGATGGATGGTGAACGTCGAGGGTCCAAGTGCGCGAATGTAAACATTCAGAATACACGGTTTGGGACTCGCACAGAGGCAAAAAAAAAGCAAAAAGCTTTGGCTTTATCCTTTACCAAGCTTTGCCCTTTCCCAAGCCTTTTTTGGGCAGGGGAGTTGAAGGTTTAGTTTCTCTGCATTTGAATCGCAAGAGGAGAATGCAACTCCGCAGGGTCTTGGAACCGTCGTCTGCAAAACTACCAGACCCTATTGCAAGAGCCACGCTCCTGAAATCGTGCTCACTTACTAGGGTTCGTGGGAATAAGGGATTACACTATATAAGGATCATATTCCGTTGTTCCCTAGTAACCCTATATCCTAAACCCTATACAGATCCAAATCCCTCAACGCAAAGCTCCGAAGTCCGAAGTTGTTCATCACACAACAGGCCTCGCATTTGACGAAGAGCATCACGGACCCCTTCATCACCGGGCCTTCATGCGTATCCCTAGGGTCCAAGTACCTAATTATCATATACTATATTGGGGAAATACTGGGATCATGGAAACGAAAGTGGAAAGTACTATTTTGGATTTAGGGTACCCAAAACCTGTACTACAATAACCACGACCCTGTGTAGCTGTGGCGGTGATTCTATTGTTGCTGAACACTTACGAAGGGAAGAAGTACATGACGGGGCGGCTCTGAGTGATACCCGATTGTCAAGAAGCTAGAATATAACTGCCTTAACTCTAGCACTTGTTTTGTTAAAAGGGTCCACATTTAAACAATTTTTTGGTGGTAATTAGCGTCCCAAGACTTGCTACGATTATGTGGCTTTTCGTATGGGGAGAAGGGACTATATTTAAAGCAATTTTCTGGGGAACCAATCCTGATACTAAAGATATTCAATACTTTCCTATTCATGTCTTGCCCTAGAAGCCCAGTTTCCTATATATTGGGTTGCTGTCCTTGGGTCCCTATATAAACTTATACTATCTATAACCTAAGAACCTACTATATGGGTACCTGGGCTTCTAGGGTTAATTAATAGAGATCCAGGAGCCCAAGAGCCCCAATGACGAAGAAATGCATTCCTATTCCTTTTCAATTGAGCTCAACGATCCCCAATCAGTGGTTTAATCTGGCGCCCTCAATTTCTTATTCTGGCGGGGGGGTGTGTTCCCCCCGAAATTAAACAAGAGCTAGGATTAAACTCGACTGCCTGAATCCTTTCGACAGACTACCTAAAGTCATCCGGACTACGGTGCTTTGGGACCGATTTGGGACCTTGTGCCTCACGGTTTGGGTACTTGGACCCTCAGGGCCACATAGCCCTTGGCCCTAAAACTCCACAACCCTACCCCAAAACCCTACTAGGCCGAGCACCTTAATCGAGGGTTTGGCGTTTAGGGTTCAGGGACCCTGAGCCCCTTAGGGTTTAGGGTTTAGGGAGGGTTTAGGGAGGTGTAGCTAGCGCTTTAGATAGTTTAAGGTTTAAGGCTGTTCAGAACTAGACTCCGGCAACGAATTGCAAGGATGGTAGGTGGACCAAGTCTTGCTCGAGCGAGCGTACATTCAGGGTCGGGGATTTAGGGTTTAAGGGTTTAGGGTTTATGGGTTCAGGGTTTATGGGTTCAGGGTTTATGGGTTTAGGGTTTATAGGGAGTACCCGAAGATCCCCACGACAAAACACGCTCGCTTCGTAGGTAGGTGAGTACCCTGCCCAGAATGCATGGAGAAAGGAACTGACCAAGCTCTTCTTTCGGGCGCAGCTACCCAACAGTCGTATGGTTTTTACATGTGGCGAAGGCATATGTAGTACGCTCAAACGTTCTTGGGGAGTGTTTGGTACTAGAATACCTAGTACCCTTGATCGAAGTTTAGCAGAATTCCTTATTCAGCTCATGGACATGGATACTGATTCAGGAATACACTACTCGGGACTACATCGAAGTACCAAGGGACTCCTATGTCCACCTTTGATCATCCCTTGGTAAGCCCATTACTGACAGTAGCTCACACGGTTGGAACAGTTCATGACAACCGCAAGGTTGTAGGTATAACCCTATATGGGATTCGACAACATGGGACCCTAGATATACCATGGTGTACACGAGGATTCAGGGGGAGTATGCGGAGGTCCCCTTTAAGGAGCCCATAGGTGTCAAATTCTAAAAGCTCCCATGTAGAACCCCATCAAGTCAGAATTCCTCACCGCGTTCAAAGCTCAGCTGTCTCAACCCCAAAACTACAGACTGTGTCTGTCCCACCTCATACCCCATGACCTTGTGGGGGCGTCCTCATCGAAATGGTCCCGCTCCTGCCGAAACGCATTCAGTAAGTGAGCGTAAAGTCGTTGAGGTTTTTTCGGCACCTGAACGACGGAGATAAAAAATGGAACCTTTCAGACCCTAATATACTAGATACGATACTCCAGAATTCTGAACCTCCACAAAATGTTACCTCTAATTTTTGAAAACAATCACTTGGGACTTTCAGAACACAAGAGGGTGTACCCTTAACCCAAAGCCCTAAAGCTTGCAAAGGGTTCACCCTCTACCCTCTACCCTAAAGCCTAAGCTCTCAACTCTAAACCCTAAACCCTAAACCCTGAACACTCAACCCTGAACCCTACTTACCTTCAACCCTAAACCCTACGTACCTTAACCCTAAACCCAAAGGGTCCATATAGCTATATGGTATATACTTGGGCCTTAAAGTAGGTATATGGGAACCCTTTTGAGCCCTAAGTATAAACCATGTACCTACATGGACCCTTTGGGAAACCCCAAACCCTAGACCCGGAGGGCTCGGGCTCCTCTTCTGCGGATGCGGTCGGGCGCACGGCCGGGTAAAAGTCCTGGGTTTGAATTCTTAGGTTTAGGGTTTAGGGTTTAGTGTCTGAGTTCTTCCCCCCTTTTGGTTCTGCCTGAATTTGGGTGATTTAAGGGGACAAGGGCGCTAATTGAGGCTTATTTAGGGTGAACCTACGGGGGGATAGTATAGGAGGGAATGGTAGTGGAACCCCCATAGATTGAGGGCCTTAGAAGGTTTAGGGTTTGGTGTCTAGAGCTTCAGGGCTTTAGAAGGTGTAGGGTTTAATAGGGTCTGGAGGTTTAGGGTTTATGATTTTAGGGTTTTAGGGAGCTTCATCCGGATGGGTTTAGGGTTGTGCCTCAGTATCATAGATGCATTTCTGGCTGAGTTCTCAACTGTCTCAATCCCCAAAACCGTAAACCCTAAACGCCCATCCCCCTAAACCATTAGGTTCTAGAGTCTTCTAGGTGTTGGGCTTTGGGTTCAGGGTGGATAGCAAGAACCACCTCTTGCCTTCAATGGAAGGCATGGTTTAAACAATCGACAATAGAGAACATAGGGTGGTTGAGGGAAGGTTCCTGAATAAGAGTCGCGGCTTAGGGTTCAGGAGGTTCTGGATGGCAAAGAGAATCCAGCACCGGGCAAGAATCTTCTTGAATGAGGACTCCTGGCTCTCTAGATAGCATCCCAGCCCCCAGCGCATAGCAGGAATAGCACGGCCACAACTTTCTGAAGGATGAGGCCTACACCCTAAACCCGAATTTAGAACCTTTCCATTTGCCCAGCCACTGTCGGAGCCAGGCATAGGCTCATCTCAAATCGGGCTGCTGATAAGAAGCTTCAATGAAGTTACCATATTATGGGTCTATAGGGTTCAAGGTTTAATGTGCATCGTTTAAGTACCATATTATGGGCATATAATAGATAGTAGGGCGTCCTTAATATAGTAGCTTAGCTTCAATTCCTTAACAGCACAGCCCAGCCATGATAAGTCTAAATGAAACTTTGGAAAAAAAAACACCTGAAAGACATGTCCAGTATTGAGAAACCTTGTGTGAGTAGTGTCTTTCGGTGGTTGGACCACGAAAAGATTGATTTTTTTTTTTAAAAAAAACTCCTTTCAAAAAGACTACTACAACCAAAAGAAAGTAGACATCGGACTCTATATGGTAGTTTCCCTAAATAGGGGGACCCCAATTTAGATCCAAAGATACTATAGTCCTTATTATGGGGACCCCCAAACAATTTCGGGAAACCACCACATTGGGAAGTATCGTCCCCCCAGAGCCTACTGGTGTGCCTGCAAAATGTCCGCAGCTGTAGCCAGAACCAGAACCCTTCGACCACCGAGTCCTAGACCCCCATATGTATTATGGTCTAAACTCCTTAAAGGGAGTTGTATAGGGAACGAGATAGGGAGCATTAAAGAGGTTATTAAGGGGGATACTAGGAGTTTAGACAAAAGCCCCATACGCCTTAAACAATCGTCTGGCCGCATTATAGGTTGCCACAAATTGAATGAATGTTATATCCTGTTATAAATCATTACTAGAGCTCTTCAACCCCTAAACCCCCTAGACACCCCTGAAACTCTAAACCCTAGGCCCTAGACCCCAATCCCTAAACCCTAAACCCAAGACCCCAATCTCTAAATCCTAAACCCTAAACCCTACACCCCAATCCCTAAACCCTAATCCCTTAAACCCTAAACCAAAAACCCTAATCCCAAAACCCTAAAACCCTAATCACTTAACCCCAAGCCCTAAATCCCTAATACCCTAAACCCTGATACCCTAAACCCCTAAACCCGGGTCCTCAGGATCGGCAGTGCTACCGCCCAACTCCACAAGTGCAGCCTGCATGGCGCTCTGCTAAGGGGTACCTGATCCCCAAAAGTATGTCGAATAATAGCCTTTCGGGCTATATTTCTGGGTTGTGGGCTAGAATTCTTCCTATTTTTGTGGTCCAGGCAGACGGTTTAGGGTTCAGGCATCTAGGGCCGGGGACCTGGGGTTGAGGGTATTTTTGGTCTACGCTTTAGGGTATTCAGGGTTTAGGGATATGGGATTAGCTAGGGTATTTAGAGTTTGAGAATTCAGGGACAAGTATGTCAAGTTAAGGCTAAACAACGGGAGACCTGGGAGGGTCGTGTGTTGGGGTGCAAATGGAGCCCGTGATACTCCAGTGCAGAAAGTTTAGGGTTTTTAGGGTTCAGGGTCTTAGGGTTTAGGGTCTAAGAGTTTAGGGTTTAGGGTCTTAGGGTTTAGGGTCTTAAGGTTTAGGGTCTTTGAGTTTAGGGTCTGCGGGTTTAGGGTCTTAGGGTTTAGGCTTTAGGGTCTTAGGGTTTGGGGTCTAGGGTCTACCAGGACTAGGACTGAAGGGGTTAGGGCGCCTACACTACCAGGGTTGAATGTGAAAGGGCTTGAAAAACTCAGGCAGTGGAAAACATTGGAACTGGCTCATTGAGGATAGACTGATTGGTAAGCTGGCCTAATTGGCTAGAATAAGGTCTTGAGGGGTACATATTCATATGCATATCAAAATACATATAAAACACGTTAGCATGTATAAGCGGGGCAATAAGGGGCTTAGGTCTCTATCCTATTATCTGAATGGCTGTGGGAACCTCAAGCCCGAATACTTCAGTACATGGGTCCATAAGTAAGGTACAGCTTAAGCGATGCGCTGTGGAAGTTGGGAAGGATACAAAAGTGCTCGAACTCCGATGAATGCCATCTCTGGCTTTACGGTGTATTGGCTTTGTTGCACACTGTGCGCGACACAGGAAACACGATTTGAGGAATGCTTTGGCGGCCGGGCTTCGCTGGGAACAGTAAGGGATACACTGGATACACCGTAAAGCCGAAAGCACGCAAGATAGTATGCAAGAAAGGCGGGCTGGTTCACCTGACAGTTAGAGCAAATAGTAATCATATACGTCTTGCAAGTCTTATGCATATGGTGGGGCTGCAGCTGCGGCACCAACCAGGCCGGAAGAAGCCAGACGGCAGAGTCTGCGTATTGGACCGGGTCCAATAGATCAAAACGACAGCCATGTAACTTATCGAGCGGCTCCAGGCAGGACAGACCCAATGCGGCCATAGCCTGCGATAGTGGGGCGGATGCATCTGCGAATAGATCAACAAAGAGATGGCATGATGGCAGCGGGCGAGAGTCCACAACTGGAGGATTAAAGCAGGCCTGCAGTGACGGGTGCATCGCAACCTCATGTTAGCCACCAATTCTCGGAAATGCTACAGAAACAGATGTTTTGAGGCTTCCTGCATACTTCAGCTACGTAGGCGCGGGCAAGCCTACCTTCATTGTACCTAGGGTAACCTCTCAAATCCGAAGCCCTGCACCCAAAACCCTGTTTTGCGAGAACCCCCAACTACGCTTGAACAAGGTCAATGTAGGTCGTTTTTGTGGGTTTTGGGCCTCTACGGAAGGTCTTGAGGGTATCGGAACGCTTAACCCCGAAAAATAACCCCTAAACCCAAATAAATCCTCCATCCTACTATATATCCTCAACCCTAGAGCCTATATTCGAAACCCTAAACCATACAGCCTAAACCCTAAACCCTAAACCATGTGGTTGAGACACTCCCGTGGCCTGCACGTCGCGGTCCAACGGTGTGACGTCCCAGGAGCGAGTGGGCGGTTCATAGTGCTCCTCCACTAACCCTAGAAGCCCAGGTACTCATATAGTAGGTTCTTGGGTTATAGATAGTACAAGTTTATATAGGGACCCAAGGACAGGGACCTAATATATAGGTAACTGGGCTTCTAGGGTAATATGGCTTAAGGTCTAGGATTGCTGGGTTTTGGGGCTTATATGCCATAGGATTTAGGGGTTTAGGGTGTTGGGAGCTGAGGGGTTTTGATTGGGGTTTAGGGTTGTACTCGTTCTGGGCCTCAGGGTTTCGGATCTAGAGTTTAGGGTATTGGGGGGGACCGTAGCGTTTTCCGATTTAAATCCGTATAAGCTTATGAGGGTTTAAAGATGGCGTTGAAACCGCGAGCTCCGACTACGGGCCCTACATGTTTCTTGGGTGCTAGGTGCGGGCCCGTAACGAGGTTTGTGCAGGCATGCAATTCAAAATTGTAAGCGCAAAGGTTCAACACTTCGAAACATATGGATTCAGGGTGTACCTGGACCCCTAAGAAAATGGAGTTATAGTCTTTTTGACTGTTTCTAGGGGTCTAGGCCTATTATCTTACATACTCTTTGCATGAGGTTTAAGTAGGGCTTGAGGCTAAATTAGAAATACAACGCCCTTATAAACTTAAGTTTCAAAGATAACCCAAATACTATGATATTGATGGTATTTGGGCCCTAAAGCCCCATTTTGGGGGTCCTTTGACCCTGAATGTTATAGGGAGCGGCTTACAATTTGCGAGTTTCTCCAAATAGGGGCCCCTTGGGCACAAAGAGTTCAGGGTTGAGGGTTTGGGCTGCTCCAAGCGAAATTCCTGTAAAACCTATGATAAAGACTTATTTGTTAATAGCCTGTTTACGTTCTATCACAAGAAACATTCTAGAAAAAAAAACATAGGGGATATGAGCCAAAGGTCGATTTAGCGAATCGGGCCCCTGTTTGAGTACACAACGGGGCTGTGCCGGAACCGCATCTCAAGCCTTCGCCTTCTTGACCTTGCATGGTCGCCATCCAGTCCCACTGAAGCAATGCTGGTGGCTTAGTCTTGTTGTGGGCCCTTTGTGCTACTTGTGTTCAATGCTATGCCTGCCTAGAAACTGAGGACTGGAACATCGAGTGCGTTTGTTGCTCGACAGGTATCCTGTCGGCAAACTAAGAAACAACTTAACAAATCGTGCGCGGAGCTGCCTTGTCATGCCACATGTAGCTAACGCCTGCCCGCCCAACACAGAAGAAACTCAATGCTTGGGAGCGGCAAACTTTACATGTCCCGTACTTGCGCTAGTACCTGCATGGGGATTATCATATGGCAAGATGTCCCGGTTGGGTATACCATACGAGACCCTGCCAAAAGACATACTGGGTTGGTTCCTGAAATCGTTGGCCACAGCACTACGATGGCCTTATCTCTGAGCATGTTTAAAACCATGGCGAGGTAATTTTCCCAGCTGGAAAACCGCCAGTTTGAGCCCACGGCATTGTCCGATGCGTACATGTTATTGTTCCTTATATGCAAGTGAGGTCCCAAACTATGCTTCGAAACCCGGAGTGCCTCGGACTGTGGATCGGACCGCTTGATGGCGCATGTGTTCATTGGCACTTGCAGGGGCAAGAACTCGTCCTGACCGCGGGACCGGGGATGCTGCAGAGAGCTTGCTACAAATCTTTGAGAGCCTCAAGGTTTGCTGCTCAACCTCCTTGGGAACGCGGTGCGGGGTGCTGGGAGTTAGAAGGTCAGGGTTCAATTCATAAGTCTGGATAGTGCCTGAAATCAGAATTGGGTTTTCGGTGCTGAAGTTAATGTAGGATGGTTCATTACAAATTCTCAGCGTAAAGATCAACTTATGCACAACAATAATAAGGCAGCGCATGGCGTAAGTACCCATGCAAGGCAGTCAAGAAGGGGGTTTTTAGAAAATCGCGCAGGCATCAAGGCATTTGGCTAACGCCTTCTGGGCCAACGACTGGCCAGCCTGGTCACGACTTCGTGCTGTCATGTGTCCAAAACTTGATGAAATCTGGGACTCTTTTCTTGCGGCTAGACCACATAGCGCGTCAGGAATAACACCTTTGGCCTTACGCTCACCCGTCACCCATGACATATCTGAGACCAGCAAAATATTACAGTAGCCCATGCGAACAGTATTCTAAACTCCTAGTATCCCCTTTAATAACCCTGTAAGGAGTTCAGCCTATGGCTCCTATAATTACTTTTGAAGGAACTTCAACATTACACAAGTGGCATGGTGGCTTGAACGAAGATACGCAACTTCCTTGTGCTGCATGCCCACGAAAGAAATACAAGTGAAAGTGGCACCATGTTCCGTGGTTGCACATCTCCCTTCCATTCTTGCAGCATTAGCAATCGGCCGCAAAACAATAACCTCACACCATGCGTTGGGAAACCCAGGTATCTGTACTGCAGGTTCTTCGGTGCTATCAGTTCAGGTTGCACGCGGGACCGTGTTCGTTACATGATGGTGTGTAGGAATTACCATCTGTCGATGTCTTCTTGTAGATCACTGTGCGGCGGAGATATCAGGTAGCCTGTAGCCTCCAAAAGTTCGAACAGGCTACAACTATTGGGAATAAGAAAGCCTAGCTGCAAGTTTGCTCTCTGTCGAGAGGCTTAAAACTTTGATCATGCGACATCTCCGAACCCCCTAAACCTTAAACTGTTTTGGCTTCAGGCTACACCTTCTAGATGAGTAGTTCCCAGGCCAGTACCACCAATCCCACAAAGCTCGCATACGGGTTATGGGGTGTAGGTTTCAGGGTTTAGGGTGTGCCCTCGATGCAGGCTTCTTTAAAGATACCCACTGGAAATCCACCCGGTACCCGCCACCTTTGCAGCAAATACTCTCCATATCTGCATATGTATATATACATATATATGTGGTACCCCCCCTCCAAAACCCCATGCCTCAGTTACCTCTTCTTCAACTGAGGTTTGTTAGGTTATTACTTCATGCAATTTTTCCTCGCGGTAGAGGAGAAGAGGGGTGATGGCTGATTCAAAATTTTTAATATCCACATTTTCACGTGTGCAACCCTTAGCCTTCCACATTTCCACGTTTGCACCCCCTAACTTGCCACATTTCCACAATTGCACCCCCTAACTTTCCACATTTCCACATATGCAGCCCCTAACTTTCCACAATGTGGAAAGTTAAGGGCTGCAAACGTGGAAATGTGGAAAATATATCTATTGGATAGAATCTCTCTAGATTTCGAGATTTTTCTGTGCGACATTGTGGAAATGTGGAAAGTTAGAGGGTGCCAATATGGAGTTGTGAAATTATGGCATATCGAAATATGGAATCGCGGCAAGGTGAAACTACGAAAATTTTAAAGCATAGAAACTACAAGTTTACAAGTATGGGAAAATATCTATTTTAGAGCTTTGGATACATACATTCTCAAAATATGTAAGATATGGATTCCATTCCACTAGTAGCATGGCACACGGTTACAAGAATATGTTGAGTCACCGAATGCACAATGACAGCTTTTGCAAGTATCAAAGTGTTTACCAGGAATCCAAGAATCCAGGATTTTTGGTGTCAAGAGCCGAGGATCAACAAATTCTTCTCCAAGTTTGCAAAATATCTACACGGAGAGGTACAAGAACACTGGGTTTAAGATCTCTGCTGAGCAAAGCAGAGGAGCACAAGACCTCAGAATTCATAAGCTCAAACGACAATGTAATTTTAAATTTAGATGTAGAAAATGAGGAGACCATGATGTGAGAAGCTTGTTTTACACTTCAACCACACTAACAAGGGTTTCATAACAAAAGCTACAACAGGACGGTGAGATTTGAAATTTCTTTAAATGTGACGTGTTAACTAAGGGGTTCAGATCGCCGAAAACAGGCGCCCAGTATTTGAGAATTATGTAATAACGAATGCGTATAGAGAATCTCAGCACTCCTGCCAGCTCCGAAGCACAATCTGGAAGAGGTTTTTAGCGGAAAAGCAGGAGCCAAGGGTTTGGGAATTGTTCTTCTACATTCAACAAGAATCAGAGACGTGTAGCAAGGGATTTGTATACAGAAATTAGCTGCCCGGCATCTTAGAATTCATTTGCGAGGTTAAACACATTTGGTGTCGAACAAAAGAGGATAAAGGAGACAAGGAGCAAAGCATAACCACGAAAATTCCTAGCCAATTCAACGGAAGGGAAATGTAGAGAAAAGAAAGAGTTTCATCTTCAAAGTCGAAGCCAATTCAATAGCGGAGTCCTATAAAGAAAATCCTTTTTCTTGAGTTGGAGCATCTTTAGTGATTGATTTATATCAACCAAAGCATGAGCCGAGGATTTGAGAATTCCTCTTTGATTTTAACATATAGTAAAGGACATATTTTTGTAAATGAGGAAAAGCCCAAAATTGAGAATCACTACTTAATTTTGACGCACATTTAGTAAGGGTAACATATAATGAAAATGAGGATACCAGGGTCAAAGATTTCTCCTGTTGAATTGTAGCCAGTTAAGTCAAGGGTCGTCAATGAGTTCATTATCAGGGACGCTTCCTTGAAACTCGAAACCTATGTTTTATAAGGTTTAGATACTCAGAAGCTCAGGGTCTGCAAGCTCCATATCAAATCTCGACCCACTTAGTAAAGGGTGTATGCAGCAGAATGCAAGCAAAAACAGAGCCATGGTTTGATAGTTTGAGAATTTGTCTGTAAATTTCAAGCACGTCTAGTAAGGCATATATACGGATTAGATAAGTAGCCCTGGATGGGAAAATTCCTTTCTAAATTTCAAAGGCATGTAGCAACAGATTACTGAAAACAAAAGCGTTTGTCCAGGAGTTGACACGTCATCTTTGATTTTGCAGCCTTTTGGGTTTCAATGGTTTCACATTTGCTTGCTAGCGCCGTCTTGGAATGCTTTTACCATTTTTGGTGGATGATCCGCCGACCTTGGGGGGCGTGTTGGATGGTTGCCGAAGGCGGAGAGGGTGAAAACCCTCTTCCTTTCTCCCTTACAAAACGCGGTGGGGGGCGGCGGTAGGATGGGTATCTCGGCTTCGTTTCCCTCCAGGTCCCCACCTCCGAAGCAGCCGTTTCAGCCGACACCCACGCCTTCGCCAGGCTCCCGACAGGAGGTTTGCGAAAAAATCGTAATTTGAGAGGTTTGGGTGGTTTTTGTGGGAAAAGGCCCCAGGCCCCTGGCGGGCCGGGCCCCAAGC
>CAJNIZ010000665.1:2920-31328 GCA_905231905.1 Symbiodinium pilosum | reverse complement strand
GGGGGGCGGCTAGTAGTAGTAGTGGTAGTAGTAGTAGCAGTAGTAGTAGTAGTAGTAGCAGCAATAGTAGCCTTTCATATGTATATACATATATATATACTATATATGTATTTATTTATACACTGTAATTTTGCGTACATCTTATCGGTATGTCTATGCGGTAGGTTGTCCAAATTATGGCCCCTTCCTGCCTCACCGTTATAACACGGCCCCTAAAGGGACATGAATTCTCACAACCTGCATAGAAATAAAGAAAAACATGCTCCTTACTCCAACAGCACAGTGTAACCACTGGCGCTTGCCCTGTCGGTTCGTTCAGTCTCATGGGTGGACTGGGGGGTATTCCGCTTTCTTTGCACTTCCTCTGTACCCCTGGGTTTAAGGAATTCTGTGTTAAAGGGTCTAGTTATAGGGGATGTGTTAGGAGATATAGGTTTTGGGGTTTCCAGGTGGAAGTTACCAGGTGAGCACCCTTGCATAAGGCTTACGTAAGACTTACTGGGGGTTACTAGGGGGCATATGCATATATGAGGGCTGTGAAAACCTACATGGGGGAAGCTACCCACCTGGCACCTTCTTAAACATGTACCTTGCGTTGTACACTTTGCTCACGAAACCCTGCGAAGCCCTGGAAGCAAAGAAGCCCTAACAATTCATCCCTGAACCCCTGAACCCTGAACTCTAAGGCCATACACCCTAAACCTAGGGCTTACAGAGAGAACGCTATGTGGTAGTTGTTCATACAACGGCCACAAGGTAGGTTCTCGTCTTGGTTAGGACCTCCGTTTAAGAAAGTGCTTCCCTCCTTAATGGGAATTTTAGAATCTTAGAACAACCCCAGTGTGTCTCCTCTGGGTTCAAAATCCCAAGCTGGTAATTATGGGCGCTGGATTGATGGAGGACATCTCGCACCACCTACTCGGAAGCTCTCTTTGACCTATTGAATCTATTGATGGGGCTTAGGATATTATATGGGTCACTGGCATTGGGGATATTAAGACTAAATAGACTTACTAGGTTAAAAGATCATCCAAGCAGAACCCCAATGCAACGTAGATCCTAGGGTGTAGGGTATGTTGGGTGCCACCTAGGACCCCTGAAGCACTCTAATTCCTGGGCATTGCAGAACCTAGGTTGGTGCAGGATTTCACTTGAAACCTGCAACCTACACCCCCAATCCCGAAACTTTAGCGACCCCCTAAATGCAAAGCGCAAATTGGCTGAGCCCTTTGGGTCCTAAATGTTGGACATTTGAACTTCCTAAAGTCCCCCAAAAAAACAACGCCTAAGCGCTTGAAGACTTTCTTCCAGGCTCAAGGCGAGCGAAACCCCATCATCCTTGTTTACTTAAGCGTGCCTACAACCCATGTTCGGAGACTAGCCTTTAAAGCCCTCAACCCTGAAAGACTAAACCCTACACTGTTAAAGCCTGAGCATTCAACCCTGAATCCGAAACCCTCAACCTTGAAACCTAAGCCTGAAAGCCTTGAACCCTTAACCTCAAAGCCCTGAAGCCTAAACCCCGTATACCCCCAATGTAACCCATAGTTTCCATTTTCTTTTCCATTATCCCAATATAACCCCTATATATAATCCCTATATAACCGCTTTGTAGTAGTTTCCATGTTCTTTTCCATTATCCCCATATAACCCCAATATTACCCCAATATAGCCCCAACCTATGAATCTTGAAGCCCCTAGCGCTGCTGGCGGACCGTTGCGTTGCTCCCCGCTACTGCAGATCTTTTAGGCTGCTAGGAGTCGTACTAGTGCTTAAGGGAGAGTGGGGGAGTGGACCCCTGTAGCAATCCCCATATAAATCCTCACATATACCCTTGTAGTAATCCCTATATTCACTGCCCCACTCCGCCTTAAGCACCAGTAAGGAGTGCTCACATTCCAGCTCCCCCTGATGCCCTGAAGCATAAACTTGTATATATAGAGGGACATGTAAGGTTTTTGGGGGAGATGCCGAGTTTAGGGACCATATACTTCTGGGCAGTTAGGGCTTAGGGGCGTATGGAAAGGAACATGGAATCTACCTCAAGAGTGGGGTTGAGGTTTAGAGTTTAGGTTTTCTGTTAGGATGACAGCATACTGATCCCGTTTTCTGGCGCACCCAAGAAAAGGCCATATTCTTGACATCCCCAACCCCTGTGACAAATATGACAACATATCACAAGTAGTCTCTAAAGACTCCATGCTGGGTACTTCGGGACAAAGGTTTAAATTGTTGGGCCCTGCCTGGACTCTGGAAGGACCTGAAGGCACCCCTACTTTGGGATTAAAGTCCTGTACATGTCCACAATTTTCTTTTCATGCTGCATCTTCTTTTCCATTCCATTGTTCACTACCCGCTGGCCCAAGAAACGTACCAGTAACCCCCCCAAGCCCTTGTCCCTCGACCAGAAACCCTACATCGTAAGCTTGATCCCTACACTACTAGTCAAGATCTACCCAAATGCACTGGCCCGACCGGCATGGCACCCTATTCATGAGACTAGGCGGTTAGGGTTTAGGTTTTAGGGTATTTGGAGATGTCTTCCCCGTTCTCATGCCATTTCCACTTGGTAACATTCACCCAATGTCTCAGGTTCAAGCCCCGAGCATCGCCTCTTAATCTTGGGGTCCTTACACAAGCTGTAGACAGCCCCTTTGCCATAGTTAGCACCCGGGACAAACCCTAAATTCCCAAACTCTGGACCTAAGCCCTAATCTGAAGCCCTAAACCCTAAACTCTACAACCCTGAACCTTAACCTAAAGCCTAAACATTCAAACCCTCTTAAACCTAAATCCAAGGCCCTAAATCCTAAACCCTAAACCAAAACACCAAACCTTAAAACCCTAAAACCTTAAACCCTAAACCCTAAACCCCAATAACCCCAATACGAACCCAATAACCCTGGACCTGTTTAACACTTAAACCCTACCGTGGAGCCTTGTGAGCTCTCTCGACGTATCGGCGCACTTCGTGGAGCTCGGCGCCGCAAGTTACAAGGAGGCACCAAGCAGGGCGTTTTTGCTGTTTAGGGTTTAGGGCGTTATTAGCATTTGAGGATTTGAGGTCCACAAGGTTTGAGGTTGTTCAGGGTTTAGGGTTCTAAAGTTTAGGACGCCTGTTTCCACACAGTGTTTCTTTTGTGTTTTGCGTTTGTGTATCCGTTCTTAACCCACAACATCGGTAGTTGTTTTGGCAACGTTGTTAAGGTTTTACCTAGACTTAGACCCTCAATAGAAAGGTCCGGTGAAGATACCAAAGCAGTCCGTACCCAGGCCTTTCTGAGTACATTGGTTACGCTTGGTAGGATCTTAAGGGTTAGGGCTAGGGTCTCGGATTATAGTTTAAAGTCTCGGATGTTAGCAACAGTATAGGGCAAACTACTGGAAGGTCAGGGAGGTTGTTGCACTTTGCCCGGGGTCTATAAGGCTTGGGACTACCCAAGAACCCTAAACCCAAAACCATAAACCCTAGAGGACACATAACCTCAAGAACCCGAAGGCGCAAATCTGAAAAGCTGAGCCTTCTCATGCTATCGAGGCACTTATTTACCCTACTAAGCCCTTAGACCCTCACCTAAACCTTCCAAGGTATTACCGCTTTGGGGGCGCTAAGTTACAAGCTCCAACAAAAGACATACCACGCCCCAGAAGGAGCTACATTGGAGGGACCAATCCCTAAACGTTCTTTAAGGTGTTGGGTTTCTGCTAGACTTTAGGGTATATTCATGCACGAACGGTAGATGCCTTAATTAGTACATACATCTTGGAGGTGCTGGGGCGGAGGCTTGGACCCTGATCACAGCAACGCCAACCTCCCCCCTAACTATAGCCTCACACGTCTCCGGACAGAGATGGTAGGGTTGACGGCTGAGGGCTTCCAAGGAAATAGGGGTTAAGGTTTGGAATCCTGCAAATGCGGAATATGCAAGGAGGCATCACAGGCCCTCATGGGATCCAGGGCACAGCGTGAGTGGAGGAATTTTTTGCACCCTTTAGGAACCCCATGATGTGTAATTCCTGGCGTGCAAGCTTTATTGCAAATAGGAAGGGAAATGCGAGCCTCAACTCGCGAAGCCCGCCACTCGGACCTTTTGTTCTTAGTTGTATGAATAGTATTTTTGTGGTTGGCCCTAGGAAGATGCTATTCCTTCTTGCAAATTCTGTATCCAAAAAGATGATGTGAGTCTACTCTTAGTTGGAGACTATAGTATATACCCCCGATTAGAATGCTACTCATATGGATGGTTCTGAAACATGCAAGTCATTCTCAGGGTCCCTTGTAACATCTTTGTCGAGTGCCAGATCATTGATCCTGAGTGTGCCCGACGCCTTGGCCATGTCAACTTCCTTCTTGAGCTGGTTGCGCTCGGCGATCAGGTCATCGCGCTCCTTCTGCGTGTCCTGAAGCTGCTGTTGGGCCCCCAGGTAGGAAAACTTGTCCATGGCCGCCATGTTGACCGAAGCGCTGTGCGCCTGCACGGCTCCGACCAATTCTTGGCTGTGCTTCTCCTTGAGGTCAGTGAGTTCGCCCTGCCATTGAGCGTACATCATGCGAAGCCTTCGGTTGGCCGTGCGAACCAAATCCGCAAAGTTTTTGCGGCTAGTTGCTCAACCCCAAACAACCTGTTTGCTCTACGCCTGTTCGGCGTCCAGGGCGGTATGCCCGGGACAGTTTACTCCATGGTTTCAGATGGCTTTGCAGGCGATACAATGCTGCATGGTCTCTGGACGCTGCTTCTTGATCTTCCTTCGTCCACTGGCCGGCATCCAACCAGAAACTTCCCCTTATTCCCAAATTGGAATGCCTCAAAACCAAGCTTGCGCAAAGCACAAATCTGGTTGTTGCTAAGGAACTTAAATCAAGTTACCATAATATGGGTATGTAGTGAACACTGTAACAGAGTTTCCTTATTCTAGTAATTTGCTCTAAGTTCATTAACAGCAACCCAGAAATTTGCAAGGTCCTTCTGAGAGGGCCCTTTCACAAGTACCCCATTGGTCAGTCGTTCGACTTCTTGAACCAAATGCTTAACTCTTGTCACTTCACTCTTCAATCCGCATACATCTTAGTTGTGCTTTGTGCTGTTGGCACCGAGACAGATTGAAGCCATCTCATAAAATCAGGCAACCAAAGGACTTAGTCTTTCCTGGGGAAAGGAGTATGGACAACAAAAATTACTGGTGCCCTCCCCTTATATGAAACGACCCCCACCCACACATGTAATACTAGGTTTTAAACTGCAAGTGTCTCAGAAGTAACGGAACCCTCAACCGTCCACGGTAATGGGCTCGTCCGCACAGATCGTCAGCCGCAGGGAGACTAAAACGGCCTCCCTATTTGATAGTAAGAGGATTTTGTTTGGGCTTCGGGTTTTGGGTCGAATATACAAACCCAGAGGTTTCAACTTCCCCCTGGAGGAAGTACGGAATTACTTGTAGAAGATCTTGAGAACTCCAACCGCCCAAACTCAGACCCAAATTTAATCATGTGATAGCTACAAGTTAGCGTTCAAATTTTGGGGCGTCGAGATTACCAATCTCCTGCTGCTACATTACGCTAGTCCAGACTAAATGGAGAAAAGGCTGCCGCGCAGGCTACTTCACTGTTAAAGAGCCGGCTGTACGTGCTTCCATGTCGGTTCAGGAGAGGGTAGCCCTTGCAACCACAAACACGAAAGTCACCAACACGTAACACGAAGCCTGACCTCTAAAACCCTTCCAGCGTCTGCTCTCCCCGGAAAACGCCCGGGGGGGAGACCAGTCGACCCAGCTTCTGGATTAACAAAACCCCAAATGGCCTGCAAAGCGGATATGAAGCAGATTGCAACCCAAGGGCTACCCTCCCTGAAGCTAACATGGAAGCCTAGACATTGAACCCAGAAAACTAAACCCAGAACCCTAAACCGCAGAAGGGAGTATGTTCTTTCCAAGGAGAGGGAACTCAAGGGTTTAGGGTTTAGGGTATGAAATCCTCATTGTAACCTAAACCTTGAATCTCAGCAAACACTCAGGGATTTGTCAGGTGAGGAATTACCACGTGAGGGCCCTTGCATACAGCTTATGTAAGACTCATTTGGGGAAACTGGGAAACATACAAGGGCTGTGTAGGGCATACATGGAAACTAAACCCTAAACCCTACACCCATAGGGAGGTTTAAAGAGCTAAGGGTTTCGGGATGCTTTCAACATGGAGGCAGGCGTCTCCCGACGGAGGGTCCTCCGGCTCAAGCAAGTGTCTCTCTCAAATAAGGCTTCGTTTTCAGAGGTCTTATGAAGAGCTTTTCACAACGTACCCGAACTCTGAAGCCCTTGAACCTGAACGCAAAAACTTTAACTCTAGACCCTAAAAAGCGGCCAAGTTTGAAGTTGAAGGCATAAGTTTCAAGCTGTTCCTTCAGAGATCTCCCATTGCACAGGTTTCTGCATCCTAGAACGTTACACGGCCTGCGCACCGTAACCTAACCTCAGAAGGGTGCACTATGGATTCCCCTGATACCCTACCCCCCATACTACCACGCTGATTCCCCCTTAACTAACCTTAGGAACGTCCGAGCAGAGGCGGTATGGGGGGGGGGTATGAGTGAAGGCTTAGGGTTGAATGTAGCGAAGAGTATGGCGCAAAGTACACCAGGGACCCTATATATTCTTACTGTACCACTGCTACTGGGTCAGGGCCTAATCCAACCTAGACCGGATGATCCGTAGACCCGGAGCCCTAGGCTCCAGAAAACCTTAAACCCTTAACCCTGATATATGTATATATATATATAATTATATATATACATATATTTATATATATACACATATGTATATATATATATGTATGTGTAGATCCCTATATGTCCCCTGAAAAGGTTTCTGGATCTTTGAGACCTATATAATCTCAGTTTCCATTTCATTTTCCATTTTCTTTTCCATTTGATTCTCCATTATTGGGGTACCATAGAACCCCTAAACCCCTAAACCCTAAACCCCCTTTTCCAAGAACATCTCAGGGCTTTGCCGGAGCTCCTCCGAGCTCTCCAAGCTTTGCAGCGTTGAATGTTGCAAACTGAAACCCGCCATGGAGGCAGGGGTTGTATCCAAGGGGTATATTCGTTTGGGGTTGAGGGTTTTACTAAGGTTGAGGTTTTAAGGGCTCAGGGCTTTTGGATTTTGTAGTTTAGGGGGTTTTCGGTATTTGGGTTTAGGGCTTAGGATCCCATGGAGGCTGGGTATTTATGTAAGAAGTGTAGTATATGATATAGGCGGGTAAATGTCTACGTGTAATGATTTTTATTATCCCCATGTAATGTGCCATGTTACCTTCATGAATATGTGTATTTGTATGATCCTCATTCAAAAGGGGTACTCCTAATACGGAAAAGAGGCTTGACCTTAGTGGACTCGTATACCATGTTCACCACTGCATAACGCATGCATGGTCCTGGTTGGAGGGGTTTTCAATGAAATGTGAAGCGTATAGGTGAGGAATTCTTCAGCGGGGTAATACTGTACAGGTGCCTATGCAGGCCCCCTACTTGGAAGGTCATTTGGACTTAGTAAGTAGGTTGATAATTTTGATAATTAGGGGGTTACTATACGTGTTATAGGGGTTATTAACCTACTTACTGAGTCCCGCTGACCCTCCAAGTATAAGGCTACCCCTCTTTTATCTACCCCCTCGGAAGTCTAGTCTCCCTGACTACGCAGGGATGTATCAGGTTCAGGTTTGGGGAAATTAGACTTTAGAGCCCACATGGGTTAGGTGGTTATGTAAGGGGGTTGTTGGGATAGACAAGGTTCAGGGTTTACGCTTTAGAGTTTGGAGAGTTTAGCTTCAGGAAAGTTTGCTAATGGAAAGGGTATGTCGAGATAACATAGGTCCTCTGTGTAGGTTTTACAGTTTGGAACTGAGAGCCCACTGAGGCTTAACTTAATCTAGACTAGGTAGACCTATGTTTGACCTATTGTTGTATTGAAAGCCCTGTTTGCGCCGCTTAAATTTGGTCATACGCTATTTGCGCCTCATCGTCCACATATGCCGGGATGTCTGGATTGTACCCCTGAGGTTGTGCCCCTAGAAGGGTTTCCCCACATATCCCCAACATAGCCCAACATGAATGCTACATTCTCCCAGGAGTTCCTCAAAGTGTCACGGGAACCCACGCGTGGAACCCTGAAAGCATTGTTTATGAACTTGGTTGCTCTTGCCAAAAAGAATTTAACTTGTGGCTATCTTGAAAAAAGTGTACCACAGGTGTTAAACTTTAACTTAAAGTTGTGGTAGAGTCCACCAAGTAGAGCTCACGTTTTCTAATATTCCATCCAAGCTGCACATTTACGGCAGTTACAGCCTACGCTCCATGAAATTCAGATGAATGGCCTGTAAACCAGGCAGCTACCTGTATGGGGATCCACGTAATCTTGGGGCGAGGAGGCTGTTTAACCTAAGTGCCCAAAGCCGCTCACTTATATAGGGAATATATAAGGTCAATATAGGCTTATATGGGATTTATATGGGGTTTATATACGGAGCTTCAAAGGCGCTTATTGTTGTACGAGCTTCTGTGTCAGCGTGCTCTCTTCTGTGGTATGTGAAGGTGCAAGCCCAGAACCAAACACCTGAGGTCGGAAATGCCCGGAACCCAAACTCTGAACGACCCTGAACGACCCTGAACGACCCTGAACCCTAAAGCCTACACTTTCTCAAAGCCTGCTTTTGGACCTGAAAACTTGGGCGTTTGGCTGCACTTTAGTTTGGGGGGGTGCAGGGTTCGGGGCTTATCGCTGAGTTCAACTATTTGGGGCACGGGGCTGGCGGAAGACAGTCTTCTCGGCTTTCCCAACCACAGGACACTGGAATCCCGCCTCTAGGGCTCCTGCAACCGGGTTTAGGGTTTGAGGGTTTAGGGTTGAATATGTAGGATTTGGGGCTTGGGGTGTAAGAATATGTGATCGGGGTGGGTTATGTGCATTTTGGGCTGATGGTCCATAATCCCTTAGCCTCGGAAGTTAGAACAACCACCCCAACCTGTAATACCGAAAACTCCCTATGAGGGAGTCGTTGTATATGTCATGCAAGGAGATTGAGGGTATGGCCTTGGAAGGAGACAGTTGCTTGTAGGTGAGAAATCTCCCAGATAAAGCTACAACATATAATACTGCAATTTCTGCAAGTCGTGAATATACAGGAATACCATAACTCCCACTGTAGAAGCTTGCATGTGTTTTCTGTATC
Source organism: Symbiodinium pilosum (assembly GCA_905231905.1). Classification (NCBI taxonomy): domain Eukaryota; class Dinophyceae; order Suessiales; family Symbiodiniaceae; genus Symbiodinium; species Symbiodinium pilosum. Next base: position 22,107 of record CAJNIZ010000665.1, on the reverse strand, counting down.
AAATGCATGTGCAATTTAGAACTAGCGCTCAACCACCCGAAAGCCTAGACCCTTAGCCTTCAAGAAGGCCGCATGGCACTGAAACCAGGAATGTGGGGTTTATGGTTTAGAGAATGGAAAAGAAAATGGAAACTACTACAATGGGTTATATAGGGTATATATATATATAACCCATTGGGGTAACATTGTGGTTATATTAGTTTTTGGGTTAGGGTGTGAGGTTTGCGTTTGCAAATCGGCTAAATCCTTCGCAGAACTCAGAGAATACTGGTTCTTTTTGAGGATGTTAATGCAAGTCGTGATCGCATGCTATTCTTTCTTGAGTCTTTTCCAGATCATTGCAGAAGCCGTATCCCTCAATGACCCAGACTAAGCCATTCTAGTCCCAGCCCTACCTGCTCAAGGGAGTTTACAGGAGCCCATGGAAACATGTCTTCATTCGCGGGCCTAGCCACCAATGCATCCAGATCACTGGGCATGCTTTTTGAGTATCGTGAAGAACTGTGTGCCAGACGCGCTGAAGGGAAGTTGCTTAATTAAGGTTTGGGGCTTATGCTACTATATGGACGTGCTTGGCACCACGAAGAATCTTCCTGCAGCTGGTATGAAGCTCAGGTATGGCGTGAGATGCCCTTAAGGTGCTGTACTTTGTGGCTTAAGGGCTTTGGGTAAGCGTAAGGTCTCTTCGCCACTCAATGTTGGATCCCGATTAGCATGGGGGCCTTACATGTGCGAAGTTCGCCGAAACTATTCAGCACCCCCTGATTCGCTTGGAGGCCCTTAATTGTGCGAAGTTGCGCAGCCTAGAATACAGTTGCTGACATTAATTAGGTAGACTAGAACCAACTTGCTGTTCTAATCCAGGCAGTGTTTATCAGAATGCTAGAAACTGCTTTTTAGCCTCAAGGATCTTAATCTTCAGGATTTCAGGTTTCCGGCCAGGTCCAAAACTGTCGATTCCTTATTGAATCGTTCATTCCAGGAGACTAGACAATCATTGCTTGCAAGGGGGTAGGTAATCCAGCAGCCGCTGGGTCCTTAATAATACGAATGTTTTGGGGCTTTAATCATCCGAAATTTTCGGACCCCCGAAAGGTTCCAGAAAGCAATAGCCTTTTCCTTGTAAAGGCTCGCCATTTAAAAGCAAAATCTTTCGCGATGTCAAGCCTTAGGATTCGTATTACGTTAAACCGCTTATTCAAGTAGACCAGGCGATCATAGTCCAGCAGCCGCTTGGCTCCTCAATAGTACGAATGCTTTGGGGGTGCTCAATTATCCGAAATTTTCCGGCCCCCCTGAAATTCCAGCAAGCAGATGCCTTTCCCTTAAAATTGAATATAATTTAGAACAGCTACTGAGCTCCGCATCGCTCCTCCTATTGAATTTAGTTTAAGACAGAGTCCGAGCTCAGGACACCCTCCACGCATTGAATTTAACACAGACTCTGATCTCTGGAACCCTCTTGTATTGAATCCAATTAAAAAGCATATTCTGATCTCCGGAAACCCTCCTCCTATTGACGAATTTCATTTCAAGTTAGGATCCAGATTCGTTTGGGGCGGGGACCCCTCCCCATCATATTAATGAGGGACATTTTTTTGTTGAGGTAGGCTGGGATCCCCTACACTAATCAGGCCCCAACACTACTTGATCCTTTATGATGAAGTCTGGTTTATGTTGACCCATGGGAATGCTCAGGAACTCTTGAGATAGCGACTGAAGGCAAACCTGAACTCCCTAGGTTGCAGGCCTCATCAACTTCCCACTCAAAGCCCGAAAGCCCTTGAACCAAAAACTTCAGGTGCTCGCTAGCGAGATCTGAAGCCTCTGGCGCACATACACCATACCCCCACAACAACCCCTTTGTTGTATAACCCTACTGTAACCCTCGATCAGCACTTAATGACTTCAGGGTCTCAGACAATATACCTGCAAGCCCAGAACCCAGAGGGACTGATCTGGAAAGCGTGGCCAGACTGTCATGAAACAGTAAGAGGGCGTATGGGTTTTGGGCTTTGGCTTGCCGACCCACCCCCTAAAGGGCCCCCTCGCTGTTACATCACGAGACTGGCGTCTGAGGTCAATGCTGATGGGAGAGCAGCAATCCTAAGCCGTAAGCCCTGAACCTGCAGCCGAGAGTGTGGGCCTTTGTAACACAAGTCTTGAGTCTATACAACAAGAGGACTAAAATCATGTAACAACCATAAACAGGAGAAAAACACAAAACCAAGAAAAGTATGAAGGTAGACAAATAAACAGCAGGGAAGTGAGACTGGAAAGGTCGACTTATCCATCTGCTACCTAATTTGGGCTGAGATGAGGGTTACCTTGAAGATGCTTTGGTGCCGAAGTTTTGGCTCCAATAGACACTCAACCTTGACCTTATTCGGCCCCAAAACTTAAGCCCCTAACCAAAAATTTCTACTTTGAGGATGATACATAGCTACACGGGAGGTTATAGCTACTATAGGGTTTGGAGTTTAGAGCTTAGGGTTTAGAGTATGGTTCTCCTACTGATATCGACGAATAACCGCACACAACCCATGAATAAAGGACTCGATCCCATACAGATGTCCCTTTATGCATGATCGTCCTTTCGTTCCGTGCTAATCACCAATAAGTTTTGCTTTGGCATCTCCCTAAAGCCTTACTCGTACGCTTTCTACATCCTGCTCAGGCTAGGCAGCACTACAGGGGAGCCCCGGACCATACAATGTACAAAGAAATTATGGCTCTTGTCAAGGACACCATGAAGAGAAATTGCAAGCTCCCGTATTTTTCGTAGTAGAATAACAAACGGTGGCTTTGTTGCCGCGAAGAACTGATTACTAGACTAAAGATATTGAAGCATAAAGCTTGGGGAATGGTAGTCTAGCATCCAGGGCTTGAACCCCAAAACCTGGACCCAAAGTATACCTCGACCCTATGTGTTTCTACCCTACCCTTTTGGGGTACCTAAGTTCATATATACTCAAAATAGACTAGCCATAAAGTTAGCCACCCTAAACAAAGGTCTAGCGTATAAAGGTCTACCTAACCCAGGAATGTGTTGAAGGGATAGTTGGGACCCCAAAGGTTAGGGTTTAGGGTTTAGGGCCCTAATTTTCATCCCATAAGCCGTATATCATAAACCCCAATGTACTATTATCCCCATTGTAGGGACCCCCAAAAAGGGATCCCTGATTTTGGGAACGCTAAACCCTATAAACAAGTATATCATCCCGGCTACCATTTGATTTTCGAGTTCGTTTCCATTTGATACTGCCTTCTGGGGACCCCCGACTGTTGACTAAAAAAAGTCCCATCAGCACTCCAATCTCCGAGTGGCACTGGCGAGGCCAGAGGGCAAAGACCACTTACGGGGAATTGGGCGTTCTTGGGCATACGCATAGGAAGCGCAGGTAAGGAGCATCATGGGATTCGTAACTGTCCCCCGTGTCAAGCAATGAAATCACTCCAAGAAACTGCGAATCTGCTCGCCCAATATATACCCTATAATATAGTAGTTTCCATTTGCTTTTCCATTATCCCCAATATAACCCCATATTATATATACCCTATAATATAGTAAGCACGTTGAAGTCTGGTATTTAGCCAACTTGAAACTGAAACTACCTTACGCATAAACCGCCATTTGGGGTTGTAAAGTCGTTATACTTTGGCCAGTAGAATAGGATCACCGTCACTTCTTCAGCCAAAGGTTCCCAAATGGCAGATTCCATGGGGCTTCCCAAAGACTAGGCACTCTTTCTTGGGGGCCTTTAGTTAGGACTCTATTCTGTAGGGGTATTGAATGGGTCCCATTTAGCAAGAAACTCCCGAACGACTACCTCGATTTTTCCGTACAGAGTTGCTATGCTAAGTACGTCTCCCTTGGGAGAAAGCCTACGTCCGACACAGTAAAAGTTGGATATTGTCTCCCACCCTGTAATAGTTACACAAAAAAACCTTGAAGATTCTGTTGTAGTACTACTACTACTACTACTACTATTACTACTACTACTACTACTACTACATTGTTGGGGTGTTGCAGAGCGAGGGCAGCATTCAACATCAAAGCCTTGAGGCCCCCAGTCCTTCGACTTTTAAGCTGTAAAGGGATGACGCCGTTTGCCTGGAAAGATGCTGAAACGCACACTTTGGGATCTACACCTCAACATCGACTACCGACTGCAAGAAATCTTCACTGAGCGTCCGTGTCCTTTAAAAGTTGCAGACGTCCGTGCTACACCTTAAACGCGCAACCCTAATCGCTTGCCCAGTTCTCCCGGGTCTCTGCCTGCGCAGTCTGCACGGGGGATACGCGTACGAAAACACTAGGTGGCTGTTAGGGAACTTGAATCTAAGTTCCCAGAATCTTTTCGACATAACTTAAAAACATTCTTTAACAGCATAGCATGGCTGAGAAAAGGACTTCGGGGATAGGTCTTTGTCTTCTTGGGGCATTCGGGGCATGCTAGTTGCCAGGCAGTTGAATCACTTGGCATGATCTACAGTAGTTTCCATTGTCTTTTCCATTCTCCCTATTCATAACCCCTATATACCCCCTGGATAATCCCTATATAACCCCAAGATAACCCCTATATACGCCCTAGATAATCCATATAAAACCCCAAGATAACCCCTATATACCCCCCAGAAAATCCCTATATAACTCCTACCTAGCTCTGGAGGTTCCTGCCCCAGAGAGGGGTTACCCTCTAAATCCAAATAAGAATCTATTTACGTCAAGAGTTCAGAAGGTTGCTCAGCTACTATGTCTAGCCTGGTGAAAGGATGAACCCCAAGTCTCTATAAATCCTAAGACAAAACCCGAAAGTTGAGGCTTGCAACTCCCCACCCTGAATCTTAACACTTACTTAGTATTGGAGTCCCCGTTGCACTCCAGCAACAAAAAGGTTGTCAACATTGGTGCGTCCACTTCCCAGAATTCGTATGATCAACCCCACCCTCCCAAAAACAGACCTTCCCCATTTTATGCCATCACAATTCAGAGGAAATTTGTCATTTAAGCTGGTGCAAGTTTCATTATTCTTCGGGGTTGAAGATGAGTGAAGCGGCCCGCTGGTCCTGCAGCAGACTTGTCTGCGCAAGCCAAATCTCAACGATATGTCAAAAGTGAAGCTACGCACGTCCTATGACAGCAACGAAGCAGATCCCTGCATGAGCAGCTCTCAAATTTTAAGCCCTGGACCCTCAGAAGCCTTAAGCCCCTCAGGCCAAAAAAATGTGAAAAGATCTGAAAAGCACGTAGCCGCTCGTTCTGGCTCTAACTGTACAAGCTTAGGTTCATCCGGAACACGGTCCCTCCAAGAAACCATCAAGCCCGAAACCCTAAACCCCCGAAAAACCTTAAGGTATCCGACAAACTGAACAATAGACAAACAGGTCTAAAGCTCCTTTGGATTAGTCCTAACTAGGGCCCAGCACCGCCAAACCCTGAACAATGTCTGAAACCCTAACCCGAAAAGCCAAAGCAGCCCCCTAAAGTTCTTCATCTGAAGCCTTGAATCGACCCTAAAACCCTAAACCGCGTGATTGGCCCCATAGCTTCTGCGCGCATTCCCCCGCTTCAGGGCACGGGCAGGCAAGGGCATATTGCGGAGCGCCTCAGTGGAATTGCAAGGTTGCTTGCTGTCAAGGATCTTTAGCTAAGTTACCAGAATACGAGTATACACTCAATGAAAAGGCTTCCTTGTCATGGCAACCCATTTCAAGTTCCTGGACATCGGCCCAGATTGGCTTAGGTTCTAGGTCTCGGGTTCTTGTCATCTTTCCCCCAAGACTTAACTCTCGCGTCTGAGATCCCTAGCCCCAAAGAGCTAAACTTCTGCTTTAGTAAGACCATCTAACTTAAAGGGACTCTACTGGGAACCCCAAATAGGGAACCCCAAGAATATAGTAGGTATATAATAGGAATATACCGACCAGGGTCCTTATATTCCATTATATTCCTGCTATATTCTTGGGGTTCCCTATTTGGGGTTCCCAGTAGAGTCCCTTTATAACTACCAGAATCTCAGAAGCGACTCGGCTCTACAAACCCTAAACTCTACACCCTAAATTGGGAAGTCCTAAGCCTGCCAAGAATGTTCCCCTGCATGGGACCTTAGGGGCTTGGGGACTCGAAAGGAATGAGGCTTTCGGGTTTAGGGTTTACGGGATTACGGGATTATGGGAGGGGTTCCAATGCCGGAGAATCTGCAAAAATCGCACTTCAAACACTGACCACAGAGTAAGATTGCCCCGAGCACTTGCTGGGTACTTCTGACTTCAGCAACGGGGACGGCACAAAGCAGGCACTTCAAATTCGACATGAAGCGGGGCTTTGAAACAAAAAATCTTTTTAGATTGACCCGAAATGCTCTTATCATCTTAGTTCCTCTTATCATGTTTTCCAAGCGTTGGGCCTTGTCTTTGTTGTTATCGCTCATTGTGACTCTTCCCGTTGTTCCTCATTTTGAACTTCGCGGCTCGCCACATTACCACCCCACTCCCCCAATAACAAGTACTGCAGATGTGGGTTAGAACTAAAGCTTATAACCCTATACCCTAGCGCCCCGGTTTCTTCAGGTCTGAAGACTCCGAGCAGGTAGGCAGTTGGTGCTGTTGCAAGTTAGAGGGCCCCTATGCACAATGAAGGAACAGCGAGGTAAATTACGAGACTATGAGGTATTAAGCCCTAATCCCTGAATAGTAGCTTCAATTTTCTTTCCCATTCTCCCCATAGACCCGATACAACTATTGATAACTATTGCATGTCTCGCCTGGTTCAAACTTGGGTCTTCACTAGCCTCCCCCAATCAAGCTTGAGGTCCTAGACTCGTTTTGATGTTTAGATTTCTGTGTAAAAGTGGGGCAAACTGCTCAAATAGCTCGAAGTAGGTAAACATCTATAAAAGCTTTAGGAAACAAAGCAGCTACTATGTATAGACTCACGTCCCGGGGACAGAAAACTAATCCCATCGAGATCTAGGAACGTATTGAGGAGGCCCTGCACCACCACATCAACTACATACACTAGGAACTCCCATATATGAAGGATTCTGAATGGTGCAAGATTTCCTCCAGCCTCCGTATATCTCCAGTTGCAACTTCCCATGCAGCTCCCAGTGCAAGCACATGAAGCCATGGTGCCATAGTGCTTATGGCAAGCTTATGGCAAGCTGGGAGCTCTCGACTAGGCATTGCTGGGGGGGAGTCCAAAAATCATTGCTCCACAACACAGTATACAAAACAGTCCAATCCTGGCTATAAATACCCCATCTCCCACCAGTACTCCGGCATCGTCTGCAGTTGCGTACAAGCGGCCACTCAAGCATGTCCGCGAATACCTTGCACCTTGGGTTCTCCGCCAATACACTCACTGAAACTAAATGAAGCTGCTCTAATGCTACCGCTTGAGGATGAAGTTCTTAACACGACGCCAAACCATGTCTTTTAATGTCAGACACTTCTACTCGCCTTGAAGCATCAGAACGGTAGAAGAATTATTGTATTCTGGTAGAGCTGCATCATGGAGACCTGCTACCATCAACTTCCTAGTATGTAAAGGAAAACGGCAGGGCGAAGCCTTACAATCATCCCACAAAAGCCCTCCATAATCCCCTACAAGAGTACCCATTATCCACCGCAAAAGCAGGTGCATCCAGAACTCTGCAAGGTAGACCGGTGCCCTATTCAGTTGCTATCAAACAGTATGATACTATGTTCCTTGTTGGTGGATAACATGGGACACATACCGACCGATATGCATATTCAAAACTAGACCTCAAACACTAGACCCGAAACCTGAAATCTTCGTAAGCTCGATACCGAAATAATTTGATGTTCAAAAAGACCCAGGGTAATCCCCTGCTCCTCACCATAAACCCTACCACCGCGGGACTAATGAATACTCCTCCGAGTATATGATGGTATCATACTTTGAGTATCCATTATTAGGCGGCTGGGGAAGTTTATACCCTTGAGCTTACAGCCTAAACCGCCCGTAAAGTAAGCCATTGATAAAGCGCAGGGGATTAGAAGGTGAGAAACCGCCAACCCTAAACCCTAATGCAACCCAGTGGCAGGTGCCAAGATGACATCTGCACGGGTGACGTTGTGTCACCTGATCAGGGACTTTGGAGTTTAGGGTTGAAGGGTTAGGAAATATGGACATAGGTGCTTAGTGCTTAAGTTGTTTAAGGTACAAAGGTTGATGGAGTTTGAATGTATAGGTCTTTAGGGTTTAAGAAGTTCAACGCTGGGGCTTTGGAGTCCAGGCGTTTAGGGGTTAGGAGATTTAGATGTTTAGGATTAAGGGAATTAAGGGTTGGGGAAACCAGGGAACTGGAAACCTCTGAAAATCGGCTTCAGGATTTTGAGATTTCAGTTTTGGGCTCTAGGTTTCACTGTAAGGTTCAAGGCTTCCGGGCTTTGCATCTAGCGCACTCAGAGCACTCAGAGTGCAGCCAGATCTTTGAGGTCAAGGAGCGGTTCTAGGGGCGAGGACGATCGCTTCCAAACCAATCCCACGCCCATCCTCAACGGTTTAAGGGTTGTATCCCTGGATTTTGGAATCCTCTTCAGGATCCATGGGAACGAGACTGGTCCATATCATGGCTATACTGGGGTAATATGGGGGGAACACTCATAGAGGTACAACCTCAGCCACTAGGTCCAACAGCCGTGCAGACTTATTGGCGGCTTCCAACCTTTTCTTTTGCTTAGAGAAGTCTACAAGGAGTGAAATTTAGAAATAAATTCAGCTTTTCTTTTGCTTAAAAAAAGTCTAGGGTGTAAAATGTTGGAAAATACATTAAATTTTTCTTTTACTTAAAAAAAAGTGTAGGGTGTAAAACTTAAAGAACATTGACCTTTTCTTTTACTTAAAAAGGACTGAGGGGACTGAGGGGTGACATTTAAGAAATACATGAGCGGTTTTTTGCTTAAGCCTTCGAAGGCTTCGAAGGGGGCTTCGAAGGCTTTGAAACTGAGGACGAGGCTTCGAAGCCTTCGAGAAATTGCTCCCTACAGCAGCTTCCTGAGCAATCCCTTACAGGTTTCGGGCTAGGGGGTGGGGCTTAGGGTGTAGTACTCCTGGCACCCGCATAATCATTAGTTCGCTGCCAAACACCAGGAAGTTGACTACTTACGTATAATCTACCTAGTACGCTCTACTATCACCAAATTATAAATCCCGGAAGTCTCCCAGATATAGCAATAATTGGGTTATCTTTGCAGATTTAACTTTACCTGCAGAACCCTTAAAGCTCAAAAAAAGAACTAAACACCAGGTAGGTTCTAAGTAACCTTATGTCCTAAATTTACCCCACCCTTAGGCCTCAAGCCTGAAACCCTAACCTATCCCCCAAACTAGGTTTGATTCCGAGACGCCTTGATGCGGCGGCCAGCGCCCGGTGCCGCAAAAGCCTGGCGATGTATGTTCTGTCTTTGGTTAAGGTGTCAAGGGTTTAGGGTTTAGGGTTCAGGATTTAGAGTCCAGGGTTAAGGGGGTCAGGATTTGGAGTTTGAGGTTTACGGTTATAGGGCCTTACCACCCCCCTATGCTGTCCCCACTAGGTTCAACCTTGATGTGGTTTATCTATGGTCAATTAGAGCTAGCTGAGGGGAACCAAGGGGCGTAGTATATAGGGTAGCAGGGAAACCAATGATAATAAGAAGGCTTCCGAAATGTAGGAGGTCCCCTTAAAGTTAAAGGGGTTACCTGGAGTAAATGCGGATACAAAGTGCTGGGAGACTATGGTTGCGGTTTAGAAAAGAGACATGTCCCCTTGTTGGGATACATATTTGAGCCCTACAAAGTAGGGAATGAAGAATGGGATCCCCACAGCAATCCCTCTATATCACCTGTTATAACAGGCCCTACAAGGCATATTGCCTCCTTCCCTACTATGCAACGCTATGTCTGAGCCGAAATGAAGATGGGGTTTAAGATGAAGGCAGGTAGGGGTTGGCTTATCGGGATGGTAATGAAAGCACTATTACGGGGTTGGTGCATAACCAGGACGAACATGCCATATTAAACCATTACAGAGTTTATGCAATGCTGAACTCATTTCAATACCAGCACCCTCTTTCATGCGTTGCTGGGAAAGTTACAAGCCATTGTTTGGAAGACCACCAAACGCACATCACCTCAGAATTTCGTGAGGCTTTTTTGAGACGTCCATTTCTCTGGGACCCCTATAGCGCTGTTCAGGAACTTGATTCAAGATGAGGGTTTGGGGTTTAGCGGTTTAGGGGTTTAGGGGTTTAGGGGTTTAGAGTTTAGGGGTTTTGGGGAAGCCCTATCACTTACTATGTATACACATTCTGGTAACTTAATTTAAGTTCCTTAACAGCAACCCAGTTGGGGTCTACAGGAACACGTGGTTCAGGATTTGAGGTTTAAGCTTTGGGAATTAGGGGCCGGGGTTGAAGGTTTAGTGAGTTTACGGGTTGGGGTTGAAGCTTTAGCAGGTTCAGTAGAGGATGGGACCCCTTTACTAAAGAGAGCGCCACGATAGCTCAAGACTTAGGATCAGCTCTCACAGATTCTGTCCCGATAGACCCTAAACCCTAGGGCTTAGGGCACAGGCAGACCCGACAAAACAGCGCCTACCTCCTCTAGATGGGGGTTTCGTTAAATGAGGGCTATGATGTTGGGGGTTCCAAGAATAATAAAGACTGCATAGGTCTATATTGGGGTCCCCCTTCTTTGGGAAACTACCGAATAAGAATAGAACTGTAAACCACACAATCATCTTAGGCAGGTGAATCTGTTGGCTTAGGGTTTTGGGATTAGGGTTTGGGGCTCCGTGTTCTTTTCACACGACTGTGACCTGAACTCCCGACACTTACCCTGAACCTTAAACCCTGAACCCTACCAAACTCTTGCACCCTAAAGCCTGCACTCTGAACCCTGCTCCCTAATTCTTTCACATCCTACTCCTTGAGCCCTAAACCCTGAATCCTGCATATCTCTATCTATATTGTACTTATATCCCTATACACTCCCTTGAAAGCGACAGCAGCCCGGCAAGGGCTCGTCGAGATCAGGTGCGCCTGCGCCAGGCGCGCTGCACCTGGCAAATTTTGTGAGTTTTCGGGCTTACAGCAATGGTCCCATTGAAGGCGATCTAGAGGTTCAGTGTTTGGAGTTTCGAAGCAACGCTTTGTTATACCTCTCGGGATCCCTCATCGTTTCACACTAACCTATGAAGATTGATAAGGATCTGGAGGTTCGACCGCAAACCCAAAAGCCTACGACATAACCCTAAGCCTTCATGGGCACTCAGGGCTCATGGGAGAAACGGGTGCTGACACTGCGCACCCTCCATGCCAAACTTGACTTGACACCTTTGCCTGGAATCCTACTTAGTTTAAACTCCGTGTCGCCGTATTCGCCATCCAACCTTTCAGTAAAGCTCCCACAAGCATGCCTTATCAGTAGATAATTCTCTGTTGATCCCCATCAAGCTCCCTGTCTTGCGCAAAGGTTTTTTACAGAGCTTATGGCTTGGCGTGATAGGTTTTAGGGCTTCGTCTGTGTGCGAGCGACGATCGCTTTTTCCAGAGTTCGCTGCTGGCGACGCTGGCGGGTATGGACGGAAGTGGCTCAGAAACAGGCGCAAGTCTACAGGGCCCACGGATTCTGCGTGCAATCTGCATGAAGCCTGACAAGGACCCTTTAAGGGGATAAAACAATTATGTAGCACACATACGAATTACCTAGACGTGTAGACCCTACACCTTCTGAAAGGCATCCTGTGAAAAAGGTAGTTTGTAGAGGTCTGGGTAGGGTTTAGGGATCAGAGGGGTTTTTAAGCTAAAGGCTGAAGCAATGGGCTTGCGCTTGAACTAATTCCAGCTGATATGGCGACTACTTCAAGACCCTGGGGGGTTCAGGAGCCAAAAACAATTCTAATTTGCATGCTAGAATCTCATTAACTATTTGTGTTCTCGGCCCTCTAGGAACGAGGAACCCTACGTCCTGTTCAAGGACACCGAGACCTTGAACTATGCATCCTGGCCTTAACCCGGACAGGGGTCTGTTGAGACTTTTGGGTTCCGTACATCACAAGTGTATACCCTAGTTAAACGTTAGCAGAAAGAATGCCTTCCAGGATGCCCAAAACAAAAGCCTAGAACACAAATTGACGGCATATACGTTGTTTGCTGTACGTACATGTACTATTCCTTCACCCGAAACCCTTAACCCTATATGACCCGGTAAAGATGTTTGGGAACGCTACTTCGGGTAGGAACCATGGGCTTTGCGTTCCTATCAACGCTTTCAAAAGCCTTCCCATCCTCTTCCCCTCAAAGGAGCTTCATGGACTTAACAGCCCCCTCCCATAATATGTTATCCCCCAAAACCGTGCATGCCTGGGCTGGTATGGTAGGGGCCTCAACAACTGCCCCACTTCTCCAACAAGGGCACATCAATTGGCAGATGACACGGAAACGTGGATGGGGGGGGTTAACAGGGATTATAGGGTAGGGAAGCCTGAAAAGATACCGCTATCATCCTGAGGTTTCCTTGAGGGACACATACAAAAGGCAGTTTGATAAACATATGTATATATATATATCTGATTTGTTGTTTGTGACTTTTCTTGGTTGGACGTATATGCGCAAATACGCCCTCTCCCCTGCCCCCCAGTCCGTTCTGTTGATCCAGTTGTAGGAAGTCGCTACATCAACTTCTCGTTCCTTGAGGGGGATTGGTGGGCGTCGAAGCACTATTATCTCCAATCTCCAAATACCTCACATAGCAGGAACATCCCCCAACCCTAAACCCAAGAGCTTATTGGGATCATCTTGCCCCCTATACTATCCACAACAAGAGCCCAACCCAACGAGCTGAGGGTAGATTACTACATGGCAGGCGCTGTTGGCGGAAGTGACCCCCGGAATGTTCGGATTTCAGGTTCTAGTGCGTGCTTGGAGGATTTAAGCCTACAACGTTTCAAGTCCTAGTTTTGTAGCATTCAGCCGACTCAGCCTGATGCCAAGAAGAGCTCTATATCGCATGAGGTTTAGGGTCAAGGGTTCAGGGTTCAGGGTTTAAGTGCCGCAAGATGTAACCCAAGCCCACTTTCTTGTCACGTGCGTATGAGAACATATTGCCGGTTAATGCCCTGCATGCTGGATCCCACCACGCCATGACAAAAGTGTGCCATGTTGAGGTGCCCTAATCCTAAACCGCACAGACCCTGAACAGCACGCTTTGCTTAAGTTGTGGGATCTTACCCGTAATCCCTAACCATTCTGCCAGGCTGCCCCTGAGGGTTACCAGGCACTGATCCTTTCAACCATGTATATATATATACATATATCTAAGGGTTTCCAGCTCAAGTTATGGATATTACAGTGTGTGTAGGAAATCTTGCCCCACTTAGGAACACCCAGATAACGAAACCTGTAGGAGCATAGGACATATTGGAACGGCGCAAAGTTTCCTCCATACACCGTAGCAACGACTCTGGTTTGGACGTCACTTCTTCCCATCTCCTTCCAAGGGTCACAGCAACCACAAGCGATGAGCTTGGAAAATCTGCGGTTTCCGCAGCTGCGACACACTTTCAACTCTCTAGGCCCTAGACTGATAGTTTGGGGTTTCGGGCTTGGCGTTTCTGGGGTTCCCTACTACAACCATAGCTCAACTTCTCCCCAACAAGCCCAATAGGTTTTAATTGACCCTGAATACCAAGGATGTAGTAGAACCCGCGTTGGCACGGGAACCCCTAAACTTTACATCCTGAACCCATGATATTATCTACGGTGGATGCTAAAATCCTACATGGCCCTAAGTACCTTACATATCTTGGGAATACAGTAGTATGCTATGTACGGGTCACGCATGACTGTTAGTATCCACTGTATCTGTGACATGAAGCTACAGGCTCTGTAATGCTTAGACTTGCAATTTCTCTATCTGCCCTGGAGCCCTCCCCAAACTTGATTTCAGCTGTTTATTGGAGCGTTTATAGTTTATAGCTGAAAACTCTAAATGCCTAAACCCTAAAACCCGAAACTAAACCCTAAGCCCTAAACTCCTAAACCCCTAAACCCCCTAAACCCCTAAACCTATCATGCTCAGCACATCCCGCAAGTAAAGGTGCTGTTCAACTTTCGGGGCCGGTGTGGGGATCCATCCTGTGAGCTTCCTGATGTAGAAGCGCAAGCTTTTATCGAGGTACTATCCCTAAACCCTGAGCGTAAACAAAGGCTTAGACGAATTGCCAATACTGGAGCATCAGACGGAAAACAATATGAACGATAAAATGGGAACTGGGATGATAATGGGTTTATAAGGCGTGTAACGCCTAAAAATTGACAATATGATGTTGAGATCTGCTTGAGAAATCCCATGCCATAAGTAGATAAGGAAACTAGCACCATGATATTCAAGCCGCTGCTTCACTCAGCGCTGATTTCACGACGCGATCTCCCCGAGACGTCTAAGATTAAATGTCCTAAGCGCAAAGCCACAGCCGCAAATCCTAAACCCGCCCTGTAAAGACGTGTGTATCCCCCGTGTGGACATGAACCTTCCGCACCTCCTTTAGCGGCCGCCCAAAGCATGAATTCTATCTTGAACCCAAGTATAGAGCGCCCGTGCCCCTGAAGAAGCCTTCGAACAAAAAGCACGCGGAGAGCGTCCTCACGCATCATCCAGAAACTAGAAACTCCCTCCCTGTGATGGGAACGCTGCTTGTGAGGGTTTGCATGGCCTCCTCGCTCTCAAGGATGCGCTGCAGAAGGAGGTGCTCATCAATGTCTTCCTGGATGAATACACCACCTGCTTCGATCACGTCCAAGGTGGTGTCGGCAAGATGGTCCTGGGGAATCATCTCGGCATTGTTGAGGAGCCAGGAGGAGCTCGGGTCTTGACTCCTCAAATGCTTGGCGCATTGGCTCAGGCTAGGACGGCTAGGACGAACACTTACGGGCCTACATGACTACCGTGTCCGCCACCCGAAAAGTGACGCAGGTTCGTCAAACCCGTCACGCACCCCACACGCATGGGCCGTAAGCAGGAGAACTCCGCCACCCAGCATAGTTAGCCTAAGCCCTGAGTCAGTTTAGGGTTTAAGGTTTTCCCCGAAGCTCAATCCAACCTGCTTGACGATCCTGATTTTCCTCCCTACTCTCAGGCGGGTCTTAAGCAGACTGACTTCAGCATGAAAGAAGGACGTCAGGGCTTTGAGGATTTCAAGCTTGGGCCACGCATGCTTTTGAGAGGCCCTGAGCCCAAATTGAACCCCTGACCTCCTAAGCCCCCCCAAAAAACACTAAACTCCACAGCCCGCAAAAAAAACACTCTTAGATCATTGTATTTTCCATGTTCTTTTTTCATTGCGGCTATATGGCCCCTATGGGCGACCCCAATGTACTCGAACGCAGAGTTGAACATGGGCCGCTGTTGTGCTCAAGGAAGTAACTAATCTTCCTCCATCGCCATCTCATGCAGCTCCACCCTGAGCGTGGACAGGGGCGCAGAGCAGTCACATGATGCAGTTTAGGGATTCAGGCATTGGGATTTTGATGTTTAAGGTTTAGAGCTTACCGTTGATGGGCAAATCCTGCATCACCCGCCCTATACGCTTGCATACGGGACTTGTCCATACTTCATATGTAGCTCAAGGATTTAAAGCTTTCGGCTTGCGATTACGCATCTAGGGCTTAGCATTTGAGGATTTCACATCCCCCAAGCAAAGATGTAGCCCCAAAAGCAGCCCCATTAAGACCACCTAGATACATGTATTTCAATCACTAGCGTTATCGTTCAGACTGCTATAAGAGATCGCAGAATATTACACATAAGAAGAACCTTTTCAGGAACTCAATGCCGTTTCAATTTGGGCTCTGGTACTGTTGATGCCGCAAATCCTCCATGACCTCAAGATACCATATAACGGCATCTTTCTCAAGTTATAGATTAACTTCTTCACGAGTTTAAACATCCATGGTAGAAATCTGGGGAAAGTAGTCCAGAATAATTGGCTCCTGGCGTTCCAGCGAGTTTGCTTTTGTGCTTTTACGTTTGAGCTATGGAAGATGTGGTGAACGAGGTTTGGTCTGGGAGTGCTCCTCTTGCCTACGGTGGCTTTTGAACGATTTAGGTCAGGATGCATTGGCACTTAGAACCCAAAACTTGTGGGGTGGCGGCTGGAAGGGCTCCTGGTCAATAGAACCCCTTTATAGGTACATACCCCTTACAGCGACATGCTGGCAGAATGAGAACATGTGGAGGTGCCAACAGTGCCAACAAGCTGCGCACGACGTTTTGGGGCATAAGAGGGGGACCGGGGGACCCCTTCATTTCGGCAGCACGCTGAACCCTAACAGTTTAGACGTATGATCAGCAAGATATGTTGTTCATGCCACAAGAGGTGATTACTAGCATCTCAGATCTCAACCATTTGGGGCTTTTTTCTCGAGCGAATTTGCTGCCCCATGGAGGAAGCCATGCACCCCCCAAGATACCCAAAGTGACTGGTGTGTATTAGGTGTTGCAAACTTTCCTTCTACAGTATAGATGCGAAAAGACTGCGACTCTTAAGCTAGGGATAAGGACCGGAAGCCCTACACCACGAGAGTGCCCCAATTCCTATACAGAACCCAAATTACCCTCTGCAAATACATATACATATACATATATATATATATATCTGCATATATATATATATTTATATAAAACGCAAGAAGAATCCTGATGTCATAGTATACCGTCATGCAGTGTTCGTCCCATCAACAGTTTCACCGCTTGGGAGGCATTTCAAATGTACTCCAACAGCACATGGGATTCTAGGGTGTAGGTTTTGGGGCTGAAATGTTAGGGTTTTATGCTGTTTAGGTATTGGGCTTGGGTTTAGGGTTTAGATTTTGTGGCTTCAGGTTTAGGTTTACAGTTCAGGGTTCAAGGATTTAAAGGAGAAGTTGAAACCATCCCATGAGCTAGATAGGGAATATGTTGCAAAACAAGTCCCACATGGTAACAGTCAGGCTATGTCCCTAGAGAGCACTGGCAAAGCCCGTCAGGTTCCTTTGGTGCGGGGGATCCTGAATTCTGTATCCTTGTGGGGGTCACTAATGCCCTCAAGACTACCACCCTTAGGTTCCGATCAGCCCTGAATCTAATGAAATAGGCCTAAGTAGGGAGGGCGGGAATCAATATGACCTTTGATCCCCGCTAGAGACTCGCATGAAGCTAGAAGCCCCCAATTACCACACCAAACCCTACCGCTGAAATCCCTAACCCTGAACTCTCAAAGCCTTCCAAAACCCTGAAACCCTACGACCCAAATCACTTGCATCTGTGCAGCTCTGCTTGTCCGTACACGAATTTAATTCGTCGCAGGACCTCTGCCTCCGCGGCGCGCCGCGCTTAAACTTATGGTTTCAGGGTTTAGGGTTTTAGGGTTCAGGGTTTGGGGCTTGCTCATGAGTTTTCTGACGGCCACTCCCTATACCACCCAATAAAGCTCCTTTTGAAAGAATTCTAACCGTAGTCTTAAGCTATAAGCCCATGTTAACGCAAAGCAGTGGCGGCAGTTGCACCTGGGGACCCTGCAGAAGCTGCACAGGGATAGCAACTGATCACGGGTTCGGGTTCAGGGCCTTCGGAGATGTAGAAAATCTAGCCAGCACATGCAGCAGTTTGCTTTCCATGCTCATGCCCTGGCCAGTCGGAGGGTTTCTTGGTTCGACTCTTGCGGCAGCGAATGGCACATCCGAAGCCAATGGTCAAACAATCAAAGTCCCATGGTCATGCTGCTGCAGCAACATACATGTTGTTTTGGTTATACGCGGTTCCGTGGAAGTTGTGAGATTGCGGCGGTGAGGCACCCCCACCACCTCTACCCTGCAGAGTGTCTTGGCAGTCGCAAGATGGCAGCGCTGCGGCGCTACCCGTACGTGAGAAGAGCCAGGATCCTGGGCTTCTGCAACCCTACTGTTAGCCCGAAATCTCTACATCGGCCACCCCCTGGGCTAAAAACCTTAAACTAAAACTTCATAACAAATGCCGCTAAGCCTGAATTCGGAATTCCTGAAACCTTGCTTGCTCAAAGACCCAGATGAGAATTTCTCAGTGGTGGACCTCAAAAACCGCCTAATCTTGCGGGTCGTCAGCCAGGAACGAAGAAAAGGAAGAGCCAATGGAGACTACTATGTTCTTGAGGCTTATATGGGGGCTGCCATAGGGATCCATTCCCTAAACCAGAAACTCCTACCATGCCCCGGTGCCCATGCCGGGGCAACCCCCCAATTTTGCAACACCCTGAAGTCTCGGTGCCTTGAGGCTGGCATTCTGTGCGGGTGGGCCACTGATGCCCACAGCCTACCAGGAGTTTTGGGTCTACTTCCCGGCTAGGGAAGTGAAGGAGATGGAAGAAGGAAACTACTACAGAGCTTGGGGTTGAGGGATCCCAGGCAGATATCTTACCAAACGAGACCCCGAGTGGGAAAGAATCTGGAAACTACCCGATCATTGCCATTGACTTGTTACTTAGGGTTGATGGGTTTGGGGCGCGTAGTCGGAAATTGGATAACAGGGTTCCTTCATTCCTTACCAAGCACTGCGCTGCACCCATAAATCCGTACACCCCAAAGCCCCACACTTTGGGACTGTAAACCCCTCAAACTTTCCACCTGCAGACCCCAAATCCCTAAATCCCCTAAACCCCTATAAACCCTAGTCCAGGGTTCAGCTTGTCAGGTCCAGGGCTTGAGGTTCCATAGTCGCGGCTGTGAAATTGCAGATTTGGGGCTGGGGTCCGAGTTCTGGTCACTTGGAGCGGGCTATACGAGGGAGAGATAGATAGATAGATCGATAGATAGATAGATAGATAGAAAAATAGACCGATAGCCAGATATAATGTAGAATACATGTTCATACTATACTATACTATACTATACTATACTATACCATACTATATATATGTAATATGTATTATATTATACATATATATATACATATCATACCATATGTAGGATTTTGGGTTTAGGGGCTTGCCGAAGAAATTGGCGTCCCTCGAACCGGCTTAATCCTAGCACTTGTTTTATTTGGGGGGGAACCCCCCCCCCCCTCCCGCCAGAATAAGAAATGGAGGGCGCCGGATTAAAAGAATGATTGGGGTTCCTGGAATCCAATTAAAAAAGGAATGGAAATGCATTCACGCGTCATCGGGGCT